>JAPSES010120111.1:0-16618 GCA_029822895.1 Maxillicosta whitleyi | reverse complement strand
TCCAGTATTTTTTGGTAAGTGGCAGCATTCATTCTGCCATCGACTCTTACCAAATTGCCTGTGCCTTTGTAGCTAACGCAACCCCAGAACATCAGGGATCCACCACCATGTTTCACCGTTGGAATAGTGTACTTTTCCTCATATGCCTTGTTGATTCCTCGCCAAACATGACGTGTATGATTTTTCCCAAAAACTTCAATTTTGGTTTCATCACTCCAAATGATTTTCTCCCAGAAGGTTTGGGGTTCGTCTCTGTGGAGTGTGGCATACTTGAGACGTGCTCTATAGGATTACATTTAATTAATTGATGATTGACGGATATCCGCCACGTATTGCAATGACCATCTGTCCGTTTACCTGTCGGTCTGCTTTCAGCCTTTTTACTATAAGTTTTCTGCCATGGCAAAGATGCTATAGCCTAGCTTTAACGATACGTGCGTCGTGTCATATTGCTAAACCTGCTTACAAAGTAGACGTTTCCATTCATCAAAGGGATTTGGTTAAGTTTTCGAGCGTGATGGAAAACCTATATAAGTGCACTTACATTCCTGACTATGAAGAAAGAACGAATGTCTCTTTTTTTGCGGGGGGGTCCGTCATCCATTATGTCAGAGTTGCCACATCTGAGTTGTAAAACACCGGGACACATCGGTGTCTGCGCGCGTACACTTCCGCGCGCAGGGATTGAGGGCTGCGGACACGCACATCTACGATGCCTTTTGTCTTATGTTCACGTCTATAAAACAGTTCAACTGGTGCAGTTATGCGTCAAGTTAAAATTCATTTTTTTTGTTTTCTTAACCCTTGAAGTATCCGTAGCTGTGTATAATATGGCCGTCTGCAAGAAAACTAATAATATGAATGGTTTGTGTTTATTTCAAAGGGGAATAGTGTGAGGGAGTAAAAACCGGGACAAAACGTGTCCCTGGAAGGTTATTTCATTTTCCTGGACAGACCACAAAACCGGGACAATCCCGGATAAACCTGGACGTGTGGCAACACAAGAGAAAGTTATTGGCACTCTCTAGGAATCGAGCGGGAGTTCAGTCGTCGTTTTTTTCTTTCTTTCTCTCTCTCTCTTTCTCTTTCCAGGCATGGGTGTCCTAGCAACCTAAAATCAACAGCGCGGAGTACGCATGTGTTGGTTCATGAAACGTCGGCTAGACCGCTTTCAACAGACAACACCAAGCAAATGTCTGCTGATTTTGACACCTGGAAAACTGCTGAAATGCGCAGAAAAAAAAACAACTTTTAGCGATCGTGATGAAGAACTGAAAACAACCGTTACGCTATATTAAAAATAACGTAACGGGGGGAAATTACCGTTGCGGTCTGAAATTATACCGTAGCGGGCCGCAACCATATAAAGCGCTGGCGAGAACACTGCTAAATATAGCTGTAAGCAGCAATACGGTGCCGAGCAGTGAAGCGACCCCTCCGTAACCCGAGTCGCCGCAATAACGCTGAAACCCAACAATGCTGGAGCCTCCGGGACGCGAACCGGGGACCTATCGAACCGCTAACGAAGGATCTACCACTAAGCCACCCGAGCCGACAGGAAGAGCGGACCTAATGTGCTGAAAAAAGGATTCAGGAGCGAGTCCAGATGTGAACATTAACCTCATTTACAGGGTAAAAGGCTAGATTTGGAGCAGGAGAAGAACCACATTGACTTTCAGAAAATCCAAACTGATGAATGCTCTCTTCATGTAAACAGAATCCTATGGGACGCGAACCAGCGACCCTTGGGTCAGCAGACGGATGCTCTACCACTAAGCCATCCAACTTGACAAAAAGTGTGGACAATAACAAAGATTAGAATCGGATTAACTCCCCTGAAGCCGTCGCCGCTTCGCACCTAGTGAGCACTTTGCAGCTTTGCAAGTCCACACCTAATGAGCTGAAAACATTTGTAAGGAGTCTAGAATGTGAATGTTAACCTCATTTACAGGAATAAAGGCTAGATTTAGAGCAGGAGAACAACTACATACTGTTCAAAAGTTACAAGCTGAAACGTACCTCCAAATTTGACCCCTTGGTGGTGCTAGAGGATTAAGGATGGGGACCTGGAATTGGCTGTGGTGTCTAGAATGTGTGTGTGCCAAATTTGACCATTTTACTACTTAAATGTTACCTTAAGCTTAACTTAATAAACTGAAAATATTTATAAGGATTCAGGAGAGAGTCTAGAATGTGAGAAAATTAACCTGTTTTACAGAAAAAAAACAAGATTTACATTTTCAGAAAATCCAAAATGGCGGACGTTCTGTTGACGTCACTATGACGTCATATGGTGCGTTGGATTCGTCTTGGCCCAAGGATTACAGAGATACCAGATTTTTGAAAATCCATCATACGGTTCAAAAGTTACAAGCAAAAAACCACCTAAAATTTTGACCCATTGGTGGTGCTAGACCGTTTGAGCTTAGGACCTGAAATTTTTTGTGGGACCTTATGGGCTAGATTACAATGTGTGCCAAAAAAATCAGAAGATTCTGACATAGGGTTGCTGAGATATGACATCACTTCCTGATTGGTGATTTTTCTCAAAATTTTGATTGGCTGTCACGGCCAAACAATCAAAAATCAGAATTCCATTCGATAATTTTTGTGAGGCTTGGTCTCAAGATGCTATGTACCAATTTACAGCAAGATTGGTGAAAAATTGTGGGAGAAGTAGTGTTTTAAGTGTTTTTCATAAAATTCAAAATGGCGGAAAATCTATCCTGATGCAAATTGACGTCCTATAGTGCGTTGGATTCATCATGACCCAAGGGTTCCAAACATACCAAATTTTTGGAAATCGGACATACGGGTCAAAAGTTATATGCAGAAACGTACCTCCAACTTTGACCCGTTGGTGGCGCTAGAGTGTTGGAGGTGTGGTCCTGTAATTTGCTGTGGTGAATGGTGAGACTGAGTGTGATGTGTGTGCCAAATTTCACCATTTTCCTACTTAATCTACTGGGGGCTGCCATAGAGATCCCAGAGGACAGGAAGAGTGAATAAGAAGAATTCTCACAATCTCAATAGGTGCTTCGCAGCTTGCTGCTCGGCACCTAATTACAAGGCAATAGATCACAGATAAACATAGTTACCTTTAATAGCTATCCAATCCCATTTGTGTCACGTTGCATGCAGGTTATCAGGCCAAATCAAAAGGGTATGTAAACTTTTGATCGGGGTACTCAGGGTGATTTTTGTTATTTCGGTTCAAATTGAGTTCTCACATTTGTTTCACAATAAATGGCTTCTACTGTTCACTAACGACACATGGAAAACCAGTTTTTTGTGTCATCATTCATTTTCTCCTACAAATGGGCAGGAAACCATTAATTCTATAAGGGTATGTAAACATATGCACAGCACTGTATTTGAATGCTTTCAGTTCTGTTACAGACAGTCACATACACTCTGTCTATTGAAATGATAAGTGAAACATTTAGATTTTCAGTGATCACACATGTTCTATTCTATTTTTATCCTAATAATTGTACATATTACTGTAGTTTAATCAATGCATGAATGTTTGACTATTGTCATGTCTGAGGTCTGTCTTTACTGATCCACTGTCATTACTTTAAGCTCCTTCACCTTCATCTCACTCTGAAATCAGGTCAATATTTTAAACATATGCCTGTAAAACAATTTACCATGTGTTATAGATATACACAACTATCATAGAACTTGAACTAACATGCCTCACTACTAAATTATAAATAAAAGACTTTAAAATATTGGGCATAAAAACATGATCCTCCGGGACTTGAACTGGCGACCTTTCACACCGCAGGTAAACAATTATCCTCTAAGCAAACGGAGCTCTGTGACTCGCATATATAAGGGATTAGTTGACCAGCCAAGTACTCCTCCCCTCACTCAGTTACGCTGTATTTAAATCCGATTTACTTTTTATCTTGGAAAAGTGTGTTTACATTTCACTACAATGCTACTCATGCACACAGACGTTTCAGTTAATAAGCCATAAGCACGCATGCACTTATTGGAGCTTCACATGATTAACATCTGGGTATCAAAACGTAGACGAAAGACAGGGCATATTTCGATACACAGAGGAACAACAACATTTTGGTCGTTGCCATGAAAGAACTGAATTTCGGTGCCCAGCCCTAACCTTAATGCAATGAAACCTATGAAATAACAAAAATTTACTAACATGAGGTTGCCACAGACAGGGGTTATTTATGTGCTCCAAATTGTATCTTTAAATAAAAAAATTTTTTTTCATTTTTATAGTCCATCTCAACTCCAGTGCCTTCATTTGGAAGGAGTTAAAAGACTGAATTAAACTGATTAATCAAGCTGTTTGAAATATTGCCCCATCTATTGATTTATTCCCAATTGATCAACATAAATGACATCATGTTTCATTCATTTGGAATAACAGTTTTTAATGCCTCTGTTTTCTTGCCCATCTTTGTTCATTTGAGCTCAAGAAGCATCACAGAGGAGCCGCTCATCCAATAAATGTATATCAGTGATTCATCTCGACCTATTTTGCTGTACATCATCACAGCCACAAGCATGAAAACTTAACTCTTCACCAGAACCCAATTGATAAAAGAAGATGCCAAAGTGATTCAATCAAATAAAATCACACCATAAATCATTCCCACTACACAGCAAAGCCTTTCATTTTCCTAGATGCATTACCTTAAATAATCATTTGTACATTTTACTTTTGGATGCTTACAATGCTTGAAATATTTAAAAAAAAAAAAAAAAAAAAAATGGTTCTGTGTTTTGTAAAATGTACTGAAGAGGAAATTAGATGCATAACTTAACTGAGATGGGGAGAAATAAAAACATCTTTAAATCCATGTATGGACTTAAAGCAACTTGTCCCTGTATTTAATTCCATGCCAAATGATATGCACAAACTACCATTAATAGTGTCAAGCAATGCCTCACAAAAGCATTTTGGTTAAGGTTTTGTAGATATAGGCACTAAAACAAGTTGGGTTGTAGAAGAAAAAATAAAAGATAATACAGCATTTACCTTAATTTGACAGATAACATAACCACATTGTATCAGGATTGTTACATTTCTTTTCTGTATCATTGTGCTTGTTCATAAGGTACTATACAAGGGATGCAATGCAGATGAACGGAAGCTGTAACTTAACGCCAAAAGGATTATCAAACAGAAACCAGACACCAACTGCTCCAGCAAACCGCTCATTATCGTTATATTTTCAAAACTAAAATATAATAAATACGATAATAATAATATTAATATATACAAGGTAATAATAATTATAATAATATAGATTTTTTTTTATGGTGTTACGGAAATCTGTTGGCGCTTGTTTTTCCCGGGAAGCTAACTACATATAAAAGGCAATCCTCGATTCGCGGAGGTTTGTTATGATTTACACTTACACATGCTAGAATGGACAAATTCATTGCACGAACCTCGAAAATTTTGACAGATACTCTATCCACACCATCACCAAAATGGAAGCTAGAGCCAGATTCCGACAAGGACAACAGACTGAAACAGAAGAGAATTTACAACTCGAGCAAGTGTTTGAGGTCGTATCAGGAGTTCTGGGGGAAGAGACATCTGTGGCTGGCAACCGAACGCAAAAAAGATGGAGAGAAGATCACGTTTTGCACGTGGTGTCGGCAAAAGATGGGCAGCTTACCGAAAAGTACAAAGTAAGCATTAATAAAAAAAAAAGGTAAGCTGTATTGTATTTTTGTTTTCGTTAAGGTCCGTTTGGTTTTTGACGTGCCTTAGCTATCAGTGTGCAGCGCCATTCCCTGCAGTTACGTCTGAAGTAGGGTTGGGTACCAAAACTTGTTACAACATTAATGGTAGTAACCATACCAAAATGAAACATGCCTTTCGGTTCCCTATTTTGATGCCTCAAAATACACAGCTTTTTAATTGCAACTTCTGTTGACTGTTACATCAGTGTGCACACGCAGCAGGAAACCGCAAAGTCCCTCTGCCAACAGTCAAGTCATGCACTTGGTGAAGAAATGTCAACGACTAAATGTTCAACAGTGTCATTCACAATATCAGTCATTCAGTGACAATCATCAGGCGGTGAAGTTGGTGGACTGCCGTAAGGCCATCAGTAAGTTGTTTCTCCATGAAGCGTTTTCGTTGAAGCTATGCTCGATGGCTCAGGCCACAGAACTGATGTTCTGTTTCTCCCTCTCTGGCTGCAGGTCAGTCGGATGCTGGCGGGTACGATGTCATGCTTACAAGCCGGAGCACAGTGGAGGCTGTGCAGGATTTGCCCTTTGGTTGCCAAGGGCTTCGCTCTTCCGAGAAAAAGACAGCAGCTGAGATTTTGTCCCTGGGTTCTCATCAAAAAGTATGTATGAGGCGTCAGACCGCGTAATAGACATTTAAAAGTAAATAATTAAAGAATAAAAAAATGTTGAAAGTTCACGCAGCTTACTGTGCCCCTTTTCCCAGGACGGCATGGTTGAAGTGAAGATCGTCCAGGCCACGGGAAGCCGGGTGGTGCCCTTGAACGGTGAGCTGATGGAGGTGACCGAGTTTGTGGTGTGCGACCCAACTGGGCAGACTTCGTTGAGCATGTGGGGGGCCCAGATCATCTCGGTACAAGAGGGCAGGTCGTACCGCTTGCAGAACCTGGCCACCAGGAAGCAAGCAGACGCCACTGTGCTCAACACTACTCCTTCCACCGCCATAACGAGGATCCAGGAGAATGGACAGCCGTCTTCGAAGGCGCTAGTGCCCGTCGGCGTTGAGCACACAGTCCGTGGGCAGGTGACCGGCGTCCAGATAACAGTGAAACCCCGTTTCCTCAGTTGCCACGCCAACCAAGAGAAGCTGGCCCAGAGAAGTACCATGCACCGCTGCCAGACGTGGCATTCTGCAGCTCACCAAGTCCTACAACTTCACTTACTCTGGCGTTTGCTCACGGCTGTCTTCAGGTACGTCGGGACAACTTCCTCTCTGCTTCAGCTCATGACGAGACTGTCCTGGAAGAGCACGTCATCGTTCAGAGATGCGGCATTCTGCAGTTCACCAAGTCCTACAACTTCACTTACTCTGGCATTCTCATCGTGCAGGGTGATGGCGAGGAGTTTTCCAGTACCCTCACCAATGTGGCTGTCTTCAAGTACATCTGGGACAACTTTCTCTCTGCTTCAGCTCACAACAAGACTGTCCTGGAAGAGCACGTCATCAGCCAGGGTGAGGTGGAAGTCAACACCAACGGCGAGGGCTTGGTACTTGCTTTCGATTCGGTGCGTTCAGGGGAGCCCGCTGTCTCGGCCGGTGTGCACAGTACAGGAGGAGAGCAGGAGGACTTGATGCTGGATGAACTGTTTAAGGATGCTAAGGACTGATGGGTGGGTGGGCAATGTTGTGTTCTTTCAATGTATGGCTAATTGTCCTTTGCTGTTCTGTCTTTGCTGTGTTCTGAAAATAAGTTACCTCTTGGTTTTCGCGTGATTTTTTATTTTAAAGGTTTAATTTTCCATGCTCTTGTCGAATCCGACGCTTATTTGTAATGTTTTACTTTTGCTGCTTTTATTAAAATGCCCTAAATTTGAAAACTGTTTTTGGTGTTTTGTGTTGACCAAGGTCCAACTTAACCACTGACAAATATATTCTCTCAAAGAAATGGTTCCCAAATGACAACAAAAAACTTTGAATGCTTAGTGTTCCATTTTGGATGAAAAAAAAAATAAATAAATAAATAAATAAAATGCTTCTCCGTCAAATTTAGTCAGATATAATGGAGTAAGTTTGATTTTGACATTGGTAGGGACACAAAAGGCGGAGATTCTTTAATTTTTTTTTTTTTTGCATTAGCAATCATTAGCACACAGGTGAAGTATTGTTATATGACGTCCTATAGCGTCTGAATATTGGTAGGGATGTGTCCCTAGCATCCCCACCTAAAATTATGCCCTAGGTTAATGAGCAATCAGTAGCGCCAATGTGGCAAATGTAGCTAAAAGTTGCCAGCTCGCGACGCCTCAGTAAACTCACAAGCACGTTTCAGTGGTGCTTCATTGAAGCTTCGTAGCCAAGCCATTTCTCACCACTCAGGTGAAGTGGTGTTGGTTTTCCCTCCACAAAGTGAAACGAGCAGATATGCGGCTTTTTCAGAGGTGGTTGAGGTGGTGCTTGCTCTTACATGCCGCGAGCTAGCAACTTTTCGCTACACTTGCGCTACTTATTGCTTATTAACACACTGTTTAATACATTTTAAGATAACATGCTTAACTAGATACAGGAATGCCACTTTGGAGCACAGCCGTATCAAAGCACCTCGACAAATGCACCAAAAGCAGCACACAAACATGGAGAGGTACTCGATAGATATCAGTTCCTTATGATAAAGCAGATAAACACCATAAAGATACAAAGACATGCTTCCTCTCAGCACGGTGGAGAAGCCATGTTTTTAAAAAACTACTCCACATAATCGACCCATGCTATGTATTTCCAGGGCGTTATTAATTTAATTAATTGGTTACTAAACAGAGGGTGATCTTTTTGCACTAAAAAATTCAAAAATATATGACAGTTCACCTCAGGTATCAGGTTTTGCTATTATGTGCAATGAATACTTTGCTCATGTTTTTTTTTTATAACACCTTTTAAGCACTATTATTGATAATTCAGTTTTCATTTTGTTCATAACATTGAACATTCCTTGCTTATTGAGCATTTAATTTAAAAAAAAAAAAAAAAAAGAAGTATTTTCCCCTTCTGGTCCTCATTTTAAATAGGTCAAAATGTTTCAATAATTATCGATATGAAACACTTATCGTGATATAGATTACAGCCATATCGCCCAGCCCTACACTGTGTGTAGGTTCAACTTCCCCCAACCTCCATCAAACTGTACTTTCATCACAAAAAGCATTAGCTCAGAGGAGCTCAATGATAATGATGGAGTGAAAAGTGCAAGTGAAATAATTAACGTCAGAGCTGCACTGACTAAACCAGATTTTAATTTCAATACAACTGATGCATTCTTTCAATCTCTGGGGTTAGATCAAAGTATGTTTGAAAGGGCATACAATGTATGGACCAGAAAGAAAAGCATTGTAATGAAATCCTGCAGAGATTTGGGTAAACCAGTACAACAAAGACTTAATTCAAGCTTGGCAAGGCAATATGGACATAAAATTTGTCACAGATCCATTTTCTGCCACTGTTTATATCCTTTCCTGCGTCACCAAGGGAGAAATGGAAACAGGGTTACTTTTAGAACGTGCTCAAACTGAAATGAGAAACGAAAACGATGTAAAACAGGCATTCCGACAGCTTGGAAGCGTGTACTCCACAACAGAGAAGTCTCAGCCCAAGAAGCAATGTATCGTTTAACATGTATGTATCACAAGGAGTGCTCTCGAGATGTGCAGTATATCCCTGTTGCCGAAAATCCTATGAGAATGAGTTTACCTTTGCGTGTGCTTCAAACTACCTCGACAACAAAGTGAAGAGAACAGCAGAATTTTCATGACCCATATCATTGAGAGCAGCGTTTCCCACAGGAAATTGCTTAGTCAAGGTGGTGAGTCGTTAGGGCCGGGGGAGTAGCAATGTTGCACGGATAGTGAACAGATAGCGTAGTTTGAAAATTGTGCCTTGAGGATGAAAGACACAGCGTAGTAATATATCCAACCACTAGGTGTCACAATTTAGTCTCATCAATACTGTCTTAGTGCCTGAGCTTGACAATGCATTACTACGTTTTGTTTTTTGTCCCCCCCCCCCCAGGCGGAATTTTCTTTTTTTCCCTGGAATGTTGGCAAGGTGGTGGGGTGAGTTTGCTAAGGTGCTCGCCCTGGCTAGAAAGCACTGCGGGAAACACTGGTTGAGTGGTACGAGAACAGACCTCAGTTGGCTGAATTTGAAAATATGTGGTTGGCCAGTTTTTGCTCAGAATACACAGTTCTTTCAAAGTCTGAGGTCAAATCCTCATCACGTAACGTAATAGAGCTCAATAACAACTGTGGCTTTGTTCAACAGAGAACAGGTTCACAACCGGCTGTTGTGACTACTGACAGAATAATGCCAGCAGATGAGTTCCATTTTATGATTTTCCATGTGTTTTATGAGTTACATACACATTCCGTCCATGAAGTAGGGCTGGGTGACAGGGTGGTGGCAAGGAGAAGGCATACAACAGGATGGCTCCTTGCATGGGGCAGGTAGGGACATGGGATATGTTTCTTGGTGACTCTCGCCAGATGAATGCAGTTCTGTCTTGCTTCCTTAATGGGAAGCCCTTTAAAATAGTCAAAATAATAAATCAGCTGGTCAGGGATCAAAATTAACATCGTCCCGTCGTCCCAGGGAAGTATCAAATTGTCATTGGGACGATCAACTATCTCACTCGGAAGGACGTCGGGAAGATGGAAATTTGAAGGGTTTTTTGTTTGTTTTTAGGGCTGGGAATATTAACGCGTTAATCGTGATTAGATTAATGTAAATTGTAATCGCGAATATTTTTTTAAAAAATCGCGATCAGAGTTTGCCAGCATTTTCCGCACTTCTACCATCCACATAGCCTGGACCCACCCATTCCGTATCGTCACCCGCCCACGGCTTCCACACGGTCTGACAAAGCACACTATCCACAGCTTTCGGAGGTCTGGCAGAATCGGCAACTCCACCCTTATTTTTGGGAGCCAATCAACGTTCAGCATCACCAACGGCTCTAGGTAGACGTGATGATGTAAGTGACGCATAGAACAGCGACCGGAATCCCGGGATTGTAAACAGAAGCACTTCATTCAGTGTAAACATGGAGCAGTGGCAAGCCGTTAGCGGAGCCATAGATGTGGTGTTGGAACAGTTTAACTGAAAAATATCTGAAAATAGAGCAAAGAGCAGCACTGGAGGCATTTACTGGAAGGAGGGATGTTTTTGCCTTGCTCCCGACCGGCTTTGGTAAAAGCATTAGACGCCGTACTGGTGGGTGGCCTCTACGGAGTGTGTGAACACGTCCGCCATGGTTGGAATGGAACCGCAGGCAGACCAATGCAGTGAGTTATCATAACTTTAATAAATGTCCTTCATACAAAGTTAAAGACGTTGCCTTTTATCCTCCTCTTTACAGACACATTCGGACGTATTTAAGGGACAGACGGACATATTTAAGGGACAGACGGACAAGGGAAAATGCTTCTATTTGTTTGCTGTGATAGTTACAGTCTGTTTATTCTCCTGTAGGTTTAAACCAGTGAAATAGTTTGAAGCAGCTGTGTTTAATAACAGCAGATGTGATGTGGATTTGCTGAATGTACACCACAGACAAATGTTTAAAGATCATATATTTAGGTGCATAGACAAAAGAGTATCATAATACAGGCAACCTATAATAGCACACACAGACACATTTAATTTTAAGATATAAAATTGATTCTTAAGTTATATATTTCCATAGACATAAAATAGTATTATAATGTACACCTCAATGTTTTCCATTTACATTGTGCACCATATACCAGAAAAAAAATACAAAAAAGCTGTAGCCTATTAAGGATGAATTTGTGAATATAATTCCTAACTATAATTAACCAAAAGGTAAATTCTGCCTTTGTCTCTGTCTTCATTTTATTTCGATTTAAGACACAACGGTCAGAAATACTTTGCATTGTGGGTTTAACTTTACATTCGGACAGTCTTACTGCAAAATATAAATTTTAAACATGCAAATTAAATCAAGATTAATCGTGATTAACGATGAAATTTCTGAGATTAATTGTGATCAAGAACATTAATCTTTTGACAGCCCTATTTGTTTATAAGCCTTTAGCAGGCTACATTTGCAACTCATTAAAAACAGAAGATGCCTTACTCGTGCCATTTGTGTTCTATTCGTTACAATGCAGTGCATACTATTCTATCTGCTACTATTCTATCAGCGTGTCAGAATGTTGCAGATGAACGTTCTGCTCAATTCCCACTCAAGCCCAAAAGAGGAGACAAATTAACGTTAACGTTTAGACAAGAAGACAAAGTGAAGACATGAACAAAATGTTGCGCTGGTTGAAGCCTGGTGCTAGTAGCACTAATGTTGAGCCGGAGTCGGACGTACAATCAGGCCCAAGTGTTCCATTTCCCACAGAGACCGGGGTAAGTAACACCCATTATCACCATTCAATCCTCGCTACCAGTACAAGCCTGAGGGCAAACGGCTCAAGTGGCTAACAATGTTGCAAGCTAGCTCTAGAGCTAAGAATCTGTGAGGACGTGGTGGTAGAAATCAGAGCTGCCAACTTTTCAAAAAACCTTGGAGTGAGATTCTGTAGGACATGACAATTACCAAGGATTTGGCCCATTAACGGCATCAAGGACAACATTGTTCAGTTTAGCACATTTGTATTGTTTTTGGAGAACGACATTAACTGCGATAGGTAATGTGGATGGTAATGCTAAAGTATTTGAGTTTAAAGCTACTAAGTGTTACAGTGCCATGGTGTTCAAACAATGCATGTGTTTTTCAGATAATTGAAGGCCAAAAGGACCCTGCTGCACTAAAAGTGATAGATGGTGACCAAGTACTCAAGCCGATTATGCCCTCTGGAATCCCAGCGACCCTTGAGGAGCTGATTGATGCAGTAACGGAGCCGAGTGGATGTACAGAAGACATCAACCTTCACTATGTAGACTCTGACTTTGATGACTACTTCAGCCTTACTTCAAACAGCCAAATTAAACACAAGGACACCATCAAAGCTGTACACCCTGCTTATGTGACACTGACTCTACATGATCTAAGCAGTGGTGATTTATCAATTTTGGATGATTCTACTTCCTCTAACATGCCGCAGTCAACGGATGACAGTTCCATCACCTCACAGGACACAGTTATACTTTCTCCAAGCAGCAGTCCAGACTGGGCACCATGGCCTAAAGAGGTTAGTATCCCTACTTTTGCTTATGAGGCTGAGATGGTGCTTGAGAGAGCCAATAAAGCCTATAGAAAAGATGGCACACGACTGACCAACCCAAGCATCAAGTCTGCCATACTGGATGGGTTATCTCAGGCCATCTTCAACTACACTGCCTATCCGACAGGCCTCCAAATAGCTGCAGTAGCTGAGGCACTTGTCAAGAAACATCCATGCCTTAGGGATACTAGCCTTTCTCTGGCTTCTATTGACCCATCCCACATGACATCACACAAATGTTGCCGCCATTTTGGAGGTGCGGATCTAGCAATACAGCGAGCGGAATAGCAAAGGATACCAATATCAACTATATCAAAAATGTCATTATTATTGTTTTAAATATATGTGTATATTCTTATTATACTATGCCTTCATATTGCTGCACACCCGGGTGTAGTAGTCACCAGCAGACTAGGCAGGATTTGTCTTTTTATCGAATCACAACGATCGAGCCTGACAAAGGAGGAGATGGGTGTCGGCCATAAACAGAAAGGATTGGCAGCCCTTGGCATACCAACGTTTGTGTAGTGACCACTTTGTAGGAGGTAAGACGAATAAAATGTGTCAGAAAGGGCTTTACGTTGCTATGAATGTTTTGAGTCAACCAGCGTTTAACAAAATAGGATTTAAACAACCCATGGTAATACCCTTGTTCTTCTAGTGGTTAATCGGCTAACATGTACGACATTGTTGTCCTTGGCTGATAGCAGACTGCCAGGACAGATTAAATTTTACGTTTTACAAAAAAGTTGTCAAAACAAGACGATCATGTATTTCTTATGAATGCAATTTGTTCCCTACAATCTGTAACATTGATTGGAGAAAGTAATTGGAAAAAGTGAGGCAGTGACCGTAAGTTACATCACCGTGCAGTGTTATTGCATGTCTACTGTTTTAGCTTATAAATGAAAACACTCTGCACTTAACTAGATTCACGTTTTAAGGACGGATACTTTAATGTGTGTTGTGTTATGGTTTCAGTATGTCATGGTAGCACCTGGAATTGAGTGAAAACGAAAGGGTTACTAACGTGTTGTTACTGTTGCAGGCAAGAAAAGCAACAACCCCTTATCTCCGGACTACGTGCTCAGTGTTTTCGATTATCTGACGTCTCCACAAAAACGACAGGCAGAGACCAGTGTAGAGAAGTTTCACCAACGTCAGGAACTTAAGAAAAAGAAACGAGAAGCAGAGGTCAGGATTGATGTTGCTCATACCTTTCTGGGACTGTCAGACTAATGAACAGGTCATATTCATGTCCATCATGGCGGTCGGTTTTACAAAGGTCACGTGACTGGGAAATTACCACTCGAAACTAAGAAACCTTGGGATTCCTGAGGTTACATGCAATGCCCTGAAGCACAAACATCCTAGCGACAGAAATCCTGCAAAGAACATTAAGAAGGCCAAAAAGGCAGAGGTCAATTATCTACCACCATATCCAGTCAATGAAACAGAGCAGAGCCTGGGACAAGACAGGAAAGAACTACTGACTGAGGCTCTATCCAGACGAGTACGATGCTGCCTTTTGTTTGAAACCATGTCAACAAGACGCTACGTAAAAATGGAGGCGTCTCAGTACAAAATCTCCGACAATACGAATACGGCACGCTTGCCTGATACACTGCAATTCATACGCCACACCCCTATGCACACTGTAAGCCAGTCCCACCAGATACAAGAGAACAATAGAAGAAGTATTGCGCATGCGCCCACACCCCTATTTCTACCGCACTACCGGCACAATGCAACACAACAACACAGATCCAAGAAGAAATAAATCCAAGCAAAGACGGACAGAACATGGCAGCTGGAAAATTAAACTCCGGCTACTCCGGTCATGTGGTCGTGACGTGGGTGTGAACGCCCACGTATTACCCTCCGAATCGTCCAGGCGGAGTTGTATTGCCGACCGTCTTCAGATTTTCCCACTCTGGGACCCGTATTCAAAAAATATCGTCTTGGGGTACCATATTCACCGTCCCCATTTTGACGAAAGGCCAATACGTTAAAAAAGTGAGTCAAATTCACACGTATCCGTGGGGATGGGGCCTGAGACAAAGAAAAAGAACAATGCCAGGGCAGTCAATGAAAAGATGGCTCAAACATTTCCCTACAGAAGACACAAGGTTGTCAACTTGTGCCCCAGTGTGAGAGAATTCATGGAAAGGTGGCCTGCTCTTTTTGAAACATCTCAGCTAATACATTTTAAACTATTTTGAGCACAGTATTTGAGATTCAGTTTTTAAAAAGGCATTTTGTATGAATGAATGAAATACGAATTGATCTCAAGAGTGAAGTTGTCATCCTGTCCCTGATGGACGACTTGGGGGAGGACAGAATGGCCCTGATCAAGAAATACTGTGCAAGTAGAGTGACTGAACTAAAATATATATATTTAGAAAGGTGTGACATTACACATCAAATGGCATGGTTCTGATTACAAAATTGTGCAATTTTTACAGTCAGATGACCTGGTCCATCATGACATTCCACAACAGGTGATGGGAATCTATGTAATGAGGACGGATTCATCAAATGCAGACCTCACAGAAGATGTTGGAATTGTCCTGGACGGTATCAAGGTGATGGGTAGTATTGGAAACCTGGCACGGGCATGCTCTGCTCTTCTCAGCCTGATCTACTCACTGAACCTAAGCTACCCAAAAGAGCTGAAGCCTTTCAGAAACTTTTTGTGGAAGTGCAGGGGACAAAGCTCTCAGGCAACCTACATACCTTAAAAAACAACTTGTTGAAATAAGAGGATCTGGCCTTATGTTACTGCAGGGTTTATTGCGCAATGAATTCCTGGTTAGTGCTTTTCATGTTTAAAGGTTGATATAAATAGATCTAAAGTCTTTCGAAGGTTTGACTTCTTTAACTGGCTAAAATTCATTCAATTCTTTCAAAGTAAGTGTTCTGAACAAATTTTTTGTGGTGAGAATAATATGTGGCATAAATGTAAGCATCAGGATCATGTTATTTCTTTAAGACTTACAAGGTAAGCAAACAGTATTAACCCTGCTGGGTTTGTTATTTATTTCTATCATTCTATTTTTTGCATTTTGTTTTTGCAATTTTGAAAAAACTTGTTTGTTTGAAGTGTTTTACTCTTTTTTCAATTCAATGTTTTACAGGTATTCAAAGGACGTCAAAGGTTCTCATACTGATGTGTTTGGAAACACAAAATAAAAGTGTTCTGTGGGGAAAATAACCTATGGTGTCTTATTTAAAATAAATATACACAATATTTTTGTATTATGAAATTAAAATGTAATTTAATTAAATTTAATTGTATTTTAATTAATTTAATAAATGATTTGAAATATGAAGTAAATTTAAAACAAAAATCATCTTTAGGGATGCACCGATATGAAAATTTGGACCGATACCGATATTTACCAATAGCGATATTTTTTTTTCCAAAAAAGAACATTCTATGCAGACTGAATCATGCAAACTGAATTTTAGTCACAAAACCCCACCACATACACTTAAGACTTTGGGGGCATTTTGTGTATTACCAAGAAAAGTAGCTACATCATATTTTGCCAAATTACAATAAACTTAAGCCTCAGCACCAAAATCCTTAAAAAAAAAAAAAAAGTTATCTCCCAGTGCTCTGTCTGCAGTGTGATATAACAGTTATTGGCTGGTCGTCAAGAGCAATCATTTCCATAACCTCTGA
>JAPSES010120094.1:1486-16621 GCA_029822895.1 Maxillicosta whitleyi | reverse complement strand
GATCAGCTCCAAAATGTAATCATCTGTTCTTTGTCTCAGAGCGAACATTTACTGAACATTTCATTAAAATACATTCAGAACTTTTTCAGTTATCTTACAAACTAACAAACTAACCCTGGCACAAACAGAACCTCGTAGTCGGACGTAAAAATCAGACAGATGAAATGAACCCGATGTTGTCACAGGAGTCGGGCTCATACCAGATTAGTTTAACGGTGGTTCTGGTACAGGATCCAAAGTTCTGTGTTCTCTGTCGGTCTCTGCAGTGACATCACACCCCTCTCCCCCCCCCAGGTCCCGCTGCTCAGTTTGTGAACGCTGAGAACCAGCAGTTTGAAAAGACCTGTCATCTGGACCCACCGGCCGGTACCAGAACCAAACCCTTGGACTTCAGCGACTCCTACAACCACGCCGGGGACATCAGCAGCCTTCAGTTCACCGTCAAGACCGAAAAGGAGGAGGGCCAGTCGGGGTTCAGCCAGGGCCGATGCCAGCACGGTGTCGGGAAGCAGACGCAGCACGCTGCCGACTTTTCCATGGACGAACGGGAGAACCAGCTGTGGTCGTCCATAATCGAAGGGAATGATATTGACTCTGGGTTTCCAGACTTTTCCAGCGTAGTGGAGGAGTATTCCAACACGTTTCCAGACCATTCCGATGTGGTTTCTAATACTGGCAAGTCCAGTAGTGTGGCGCAGTCCAGCTCTCAGAGGCCCTGTAACGGGGCGTACAGCGGTGAGTATCCAAAGGACGCTCCGCAGGCGTCTCACTTCCAGAGCAGACCTCAGGTCGGCGTTCCACCGCCGGACAGACAGAAGGAACAGATGTACCCGCAGAGAAACGGCGCCCAGTTAAGGCAGCCGGAGGAACTGGGCCAAAGTGAGGCCGCAGCCGCCGAAGGGCCGCTGGGAACGCAGTCGCACAACTCTTTGACATCCAGTGGTTTCCACGGTCACCACAGGCCGCTGTCGGCGGCGGTGCGCGGGTACGTCTGCATGATGTGTGGGAAGACCTTCAGCCGCCTGCACCAGTTCAAGCTGCACCAGCAGAGTCACAAGAGGAAGCGTGCGTTCTGGTGCACCGTGTGCGGGAAGAGCTTCCAGTGCTCCTCCCACCTCAGCATCCACCACAGGACGCACACGGGCGAGAAGCCGTACGGCTGCGGACAGTGTGGGAAGAGGTTCACGCAGCAGAGCAGCCTCAGGGTTCACCAGCGCACGCACAGCGGAGAGAGGCCGTACAGCTGCTCCCAGTGCGGGAAGACCTTCATCCTGATGCACCATCTGAAACGGCACAGAATCATCCACACATACAGCTGAGGTGGACCACAACAGAACCACAACAGAACCACAACAGAACCACAACAGAACCAGAACAGAAGCAGACCAGAACTGACCAGAACAGACCAGACTATACTAGAACAGACCAGACCAGAATAGACCAGACCAGACCAGAGACCAGAACAGACCAGACTATACGAGAACAGACCAGACCAGACCAGAGACCCTAGAACCAAATCACAAATGGTGGGTGTTTGTAACATGTTGACACAGACTTTGTATAATAATGCATATGTTACTATGCAAAAATCCATGTGGATCTGAAGACGTTTGCTTTTTTCTACTTGTTTCATGATTATTTAAATGTGTGACTGGATTTCATCCTCAAACAGAATTCACACAAGAATTTATGAGATAAAATTCCTCCTCACTGGGGTTGTGTACAGAAGTGCATTGCGTTCATTAAAAACAACTACAAGGTTTCTTAATTATTAAATAAGGAATTTGTGATTTCCAAAACTATCTTTACAATTATGAGATGACGAGGATCTTGTAATTATGACAAAGGTTTATTAGCCTGTATTGTCCCATGTCTATTCTATTCTATTCTGTTCTATTCTATTCTATTCTGTTCTATTCTGTTCTATTCTGTTCTGTTCTATTCTATTTTATTCTGTTCTATTCTATTTTATTCTATTCTGTTCTATTCTATTCTGTTTTATTCTGTTCTGTTCTATTCTATTTTATTCTGTTCTGTTCTGTTCTATTTTATTCTATTCTGTTCTGTTCTATTCTGTTCTGTTCTATTCTATTCTATTCTGTTCTGTTCTATTCTTAGTCAGACTGACTCTGTATTGGATGTATTTTGAAAAATTTGATCAAAAGCAATTTTTCCAAAATATTCCACTCGATAATTGATAAATTGCCTTAATTTTTTGTCATAACTACAAGTTAGTTCCGTATTTTTCTGGGATCACAAGTTCCTTGTGTAATTGTGAGTTTAATTGTCCCATTCGGGTGGTCTTTAGTGAACACAGTGTGTTTTTGTAGGTGTGTGATCTGATGCTCTTATGCACGTCCACAGAATCTAAAAGCTTTTCAGAACAGATCAGCACAAACACAACCTGATAGATTAGTTTGGCCTAACACTCGGCTCTGCTGATTGGACGGCAGACGTCACATGTCTTTGTGCCCTAACCTGCTCTACGTGTAGCCCCACTGCTAGCAGCAGTTCAGTGGACGAAGACCCGAGTGGGTGTTTGAGAAGTCAACCTAATACAGCCTGTAGATCAGGGGTGTCCAATCCTGGTCCTCCAGAGCCGGTATCCTGCATGTTTTCGACGGTTCCTTCTTCCAAACACCTGGTTCAAAGGATGAATCTGTCAGGA
Organism: Maxillicosta whitleyi; assembly: GCA_029822895.1. Taxonomy (NCBI): domain Eukaryota; kingdom Metazoa; phylum Chordata; class Actinopteri; order Perciformes; family Neosebastidae; genus Maxillicosta; species Maxillicosta whitleyi. Next base: position 13,953 of record JAPSES010120094.1, on the reverse strand, counting down.
AGCTCTGCAGAAGTCTGATAACGACCGTCAGGTGTGTGAGGGAAACGTCTAAAACTAGAGTGGCACTCAGTAGAGCGCAGACCTCCGCCAATGCTGTATTGAACTCTTCCGCCAGAACCGGATCCACATGTTAATGGATTTGTCCTCGGCTGAAGCTCAATCCTTCCACTAAAGTCTGATTGAGTTTGTGTGAAGGTGCTTCAGTCTGTCCACCTCACAGGCATACTGGTGTGAATGGAATGGACTTTAACACACAACATGTGTTACTGTTAAGATGAGAAAGCATGAAACACATCATATCATTAATCTGATTCTACAGATAATGTGGCGTTCACACATAATCATTTGTTTAACAGTACTAGTGCGCCTCCTTCACTGACAAACTGATTGTTCATCCACATAACTGTTAAAATTGGCTACAGTGAAAATAGTGACAGAACAATTAGTTTAAGACAAAAACAAAGTCTCAGAAAAAGCAGTGATGAAAGGAGGAATCGAACCTGCGACATAAAGTTTCATAACCGTATGTGTAACCAATTGTGTCACATGGGAAGCATCTATGTGGGATCTAACCGATTCGCCATCGACCGCCCTGCTGCCAGCGAGCAGAGACTGCTGCGAACGACCGAGAACGAGCGGCAGCGCGAACTAGTTCTAGTCGTTCACTTCGAAGATTTGTTCAAAAAGAACACGACACACCACTAGTCCATGGACTATATGAGAAAACAGGAGTTCCACTGCCATCTGGTGGACATTTGTTAGTACTGCAACAACGTCAATAATAACTAATAGAGAATCCTTTAAAACATTCCTGGATCCAGACAGTGATCCGGATCAGCTCCAAAATGTAATCATCTGTTCTTTGTCTCAGAGCGAACATTTACTGAACATTTCATTAAAATCCGTTCATAAGTTTTTGAGGTATCTTGCTAACTAACTAACAAACAAACCCTGGCAAAAACAGAACCTCCTTGGTGGAGGTAAACATGCAGGATATCGTCCCTCCAGGACCAGGATTGGACATCCCTGCTGTAGATCCATGATAGAACATGCAATGCTGCGGACACTTTTCCAGAACTGACCTGTATGCCAAGTTTGAACTGTAGACTGAGGACAAATGTCTGATTCAGTTCATGTGGTCATTGTCAGTTCTCACGTCCAGTAGAATACTTGAACTTTAATTATTATTTTATTATTTTTTTTACTTCCATCTTTAATGTCCCTCTTAAATTAAGTCATTGGATAAACCTACATATTAAACATTTAAATGCTAAAATGATGATGTACAGTGCAAATAATGCATGTAATATTGTGGTTGAATTGTCCAAATAGAGACGTCTCTGTATGTGACAGTGCATTTCAAACAGAGGAAAACATTGCAGTTTAAATCATGGATCATGAGTGTGATTAGAAAACCAGACTGCCCAGCCTTACTCCAAAGCTACAAACCACAAAACTGGCCCCGAATGTGTCGTTGAACCACCCACCCCAAAGTCCGTTTTCTTACAGACAAAGTGAAACGCCTTTGCTCATACTCATGTGTTTCGGCAGAATGACGCTCAGGTTTGTGACGTTCACATGGGTCAGTTCCTCGAACCCGTCTGTCCACACCTCCCTCAGACCTTCTCCTGCGTCTTTGCTCTTCATTTATATTAAACCATTGTTAAATTCAGCAGCTGCTCGTGTTCGTGATGTGATTTTTTTCTCAAGTGGAAGGACTTTATTGAAAATGTTACTGTTTATTTTAGGTTCAACTGCAGCTTTTGTACCATTGAATATGTCAGTGTGTAAAGTTTACTTCAGTTTACTCCATTTCTGATGAACAGTAGTTTTGATGAAGCCAACAGTCTGCCCTAGCAACTTTTTTCTTCAAAAAGCACCTAGTAACAAATACCTACTTTTGAATTTTTTTTTTTATAAACTTTTGAAAAGTGATTCAAACACTAAAACACACACGTTTTCCTCTAAATGACACCAAATGAGTCTGTGTGTCCCAGAAATATAAACCCATCTTCTGTTTGTAGATGGAACAGTCAGTGTTTCACACCTTCAAGACTCTTTTTCATTTATTTCATCTGATTTAATCTTTCTTTTTCTTTCTTGGTATGAGACAATGGTAGATATTTATCACTAACAATAATTGTCAGAACTCAGGAGTGTCTTCATACTCCACCCAGTAAGAAAACAGTGAGCTCACCCCCAGGTTAATTTAACAAATGACAAATAAATGTGACACAAAACAACATAACTGTCCATATTGGTGCTATCATCACACACATATTCTTATTACTAATGTAATTTATTAGTTTTGCAGAAGTTGCTTTGAATAGAAGATGATTTTTTTTTTGTTTGTTTGTTTTTTTACAGTTGTTTCTGTACCATGTGACTCACTGACCGATATTATTACTACACTAAAGAAGTCACGTCTCCTTTTATGGGGTTCAATACTTCCTCTTTGAAAACGAACTGAACAGAAATTAAACGGAGTAAGAGAAAGGTAAGTTTAGTGCGGGGGGGGGGCATTTTACTGCTGAGTGACACCAGAGGGCAGTGTGACACTGTCAGACATCACTGAATGATAGAGGAAGTTATTGTCCACTGTTTGTTTCTTTTTGTTTTTTTATTGTCCACAGTTTGTTTCTTCTTCTTCTTTTTTTTTTTTATTGTCCACAGTTTCCTCAAAGTGAACTCAGGTTCCACTCAGAAGTTCCTCTTTCTAGTAAAATAATCTTGCATGTCCTAACATTGAACTTCAGTGGGTTCACAGACTAACTTTTATCCACTGAAGAACCGTTTTATTCTCGACACTAAAGCCTCACTCCACCTGTGAGGATTTTACTCAAATACAACCAGGACCAAAACTAGTGACAGTGTTGTATGAAGTAGTGAAAAATCCCACTGTAGTAAAAGTATCAGGACCCTAAAGTACATAACTTTGGTTAAAGTCAAAGTCACTGAAATGTTACTGGAGTTAAAGTCTTAAATTATCTGAAACGTTTTGTACTTAAATACAATAAGTACTGTAAAAATAAATGTACTTAAGTAATGTAACTAAAAGTACAAGTATAAAGTAAATAAACAAAGGCAGAATGAATGTCAATTACAACGTTTTTGATAAACTGTGAAGTACACGAGTGAAAATGGAGACAAAATGTAGAGCAGTTTGGAACATTATAAACCTGTTCTTTTCTTTCCTTCAAATAAAGTCAGTGCTGAAAATTCAGCGTACGTTAAGAGAAAAAAAAAAAAAAAACTTCTGTAAACTATGGCTGAACACTCAACCATCATTATAGACAAAATAAAAATTGTGGGACAGAACTGTAGCTTATTTGCATCTGAAGAGGGAGAGCAAAGTGTTTTTGTAAATATTTTAATGAATAAATGAATAAAATAAGTCAGTGCTGAGAATGAAGCGAACATCACACCATGTAAAAAAACAGCTGCTCCTATTACTGCACTGAAACTATAGAGGTACGAACACACGACCAGGTGCAGTCCCATCACTGTCACGGTTTCTGTCCTTTTTTTTGTACAGAAATGAAACATTGAAAATTCAGTGGAATAAAGTTTAAGTTAAAGTTAAAGCAATTAAGTTCAGAAATGTAGTGAAGTAAAAGTGAAAATTGTCAAAAAATGTAAAACTTAAGTAAAGTACAAAGTCATATGCACATATACTGCTTGTTGTGACCCACTACATTGTAAATAGAGATGCTCAAAGTGGTTTTAGTGGAAGGAGCTCTTTAAAATGGAATGAAGTGAAATAGTTTTACTTCATTATTATACAACACTGAGTAGTGGTGAACAATTTAGGTTAAAGTGGGGGATGGTGTGGCATCAATATCATGAATGACCATAATATCTAAATGTATCAGCTGTTGGGGACACACACACACACACACACACACAAAAACTGTACTTACCATCTAAGACCGAGGCGTCAAACTCACTTTAGTTCAGGTGTCACATTCATCTCAGTAAAGAACTAACAAGGCAAATTCTTCTTACAGTATAAAAATATACAATAGCCTGAAAAAACTTTGTACACCCTGAAATATCTTTTAAAAATAAGTAGAATTTCAACAATGTTATGTCTCATCTTATGATTAACAGTCAATAAATGATACAAACACATTTAGTAACAGGCATAATATTAAAATTGCATTTATTTTTCTTAAAACATTAAAGGATGTTTGTATTTGTTCAGGTTAGGAACAGAATTTGGAATTGTCATTATTTTATTTCAGATTACATTGTGCTGGATGTGGCCACTGAACGCACTTAACTGCTATTGTCGGTGTCATTTATGCACTTTTATCTCTGAATTACACCATTTGACTTTGAAAAAGTCACCCGACCACACCCCTGATCTGAAAGTATCACCGCAATAATGAGTTAGTTATGATTCTCACCTCAAAAATATATACTTGCATATAAATAAATGTCAAACTTTAAAGTGAATGAATCTATTTCTGTTTTTCATCACTTTATTAACTCTACATTTCCTTTGAACAAAAAAATAATAATTTAACCATTATTTTCACTGTTTGCTATTAACACTTTTATTTTAACTCATGATTAGAATAGTTCTTCCACCACCTGTCTAACCTTTATATTGTAGTTTACCAAGTTACTAAATGTGCTCATATTAAAACTGAAAACAATCACAAGTATTATTTTTCCTATTTTACACTGAAAGTAATACATTATACATTTAACCTTGGAAGACCCAAACAACCACTGACAATTAAACCTTCTACTGACCTAAGACATTTTATCCTGTTGATCCACTAATTCTATCAATTAATGTAAATAATTGGTGTAAAATGCAGTTTGTCATTTTTTCACAGTCATCAGATATGACCCGTTTGGATGTTCAGAGGCTCCAGAGCCAGTTATTGTTTATATCTTCAACAAAAGTGAAGAAAAAAAACAAAAAACAATGAAATGAAATGAACAAAACAAAGACAAATCATCAGTACGATGAACAAAATATGGTTGTAGATGTTTGTTTTCATATTCAGTCAGTATGTTTTCACTTTTTCTTCAGTTTTCTGTTTTTGATATAATGACCTCTGAATTTCCTCTGAGCTTTTATGAACATCTACATGATCAGTGAATTAAATATAGGAAAATACATGATTTACACTGAAAAAAATACAGAGTATAATATTATAATGGTGATAAATCAGTTAAGAAAGGTTAAATTATAGAGGAAAATTACACATATTTATCTTACATTCTGCTTTGTATGAAATGAGGAGAAAACTGTTTCCAACAGAAGTTGACAGTTTAGTTTGCAGTATTGTGAATGGCTTTGTGCTGGGCTGCAATAGTTTCTTTTGACCTTTTTATGGACCACTGAACAGATGGTCTATAACTACATGTGTTCTCTGGAGGATGTTTAAGTAATGTCAGCATTTATTTATCACACTTGGAACTTTCCTGCCTGTGGATGTAATTGTGCAAATGAAAGACCATCATAATGATCTGCTGGGTGATGCATTTTATCTTTATTACTAAAAAAGCTTTTCTGAGTTCAGTGAATACACCAACTATATTTTTGTTTTATTAAGTTGGTGACTTTAATTGCAATTAAATGCCAGTGAAATCGCTTTATTTTGACTGAGTGCATACTGATACTCTTTGAGTAGTTTATCTATGAGTTTGTTTGTTTGTTTTATGAAAAAGTATACTGAATAGTTTTTGTACTTTTGGGGGTAAATGACGATTGAGGACATGTCTGCTTCTTTAGCTTCAGCCTCCTAGCTTTAGCTTCTTTAACTTCAGCCTCCTAGCTTTAGCTTCTTTAGCTTTAGCCTCCTAGCTTTAGCTTCTTTAGCTTCTGAAGCCGCACTGACCAGTTGGACAGGAGGAAGTCCAGGAGAACCACTAAAAGTTGAATAAACATTTCGTTTGAACATGTACATACAGACGGTTTTCATACGAATAATTGGTGTTAAAACAGAAGAGGTGGAGTTAATCGAAACACTGTCTTAATGTGTTTCAGGAACTGCTCGTGCTCAACGGCTTCTGTTGTTGTTATTGTCCGGAAGTAACTGCGCATGCGCAGTGTCGCATTCCTCTCGCGTTGCTGTTGAGTACTGTAAGTGACTAATAACAGGTAGTATATGGCTTGTTACTGTCTAGGGCAGACGAGTGAGTTGAGTTCCTAACTACTAAATTCTTACCACATTATGCAAATAACCTGTTATCACCATCGCATTGACCAACCATTCACCCCTTCATTCCAGCAGATTGCCTGTAGACATGGTAATTTAGGCGCACAGTTGCCTTTTTATTTTACAGAAATAAAACTACGAAACACAACAAAACCCACTCTAAAAATACAGAACAGAGTGGCTTCTGTGTGCTGGCATATTTGCCCTATTTGTAGGTGCAGACACAGAAGAGATACAGACACTTCTAAAACAAGAGCTAAAGAGTGTAAAAGAGTGTTTTTAAAGTTAGTGTGTTTCTCTTTCTCTTTACAATGGTTATAAGGTGCACTTTGTGCATGGCCCTGGAGAGTGGCTTCTGCTTCCTCATGCAGGCACCATATGAGCAAGACATATGGTCTTGAAAATAAAAAATGTTCCAAAGACATGTCACAAGAAATGTGTTAGCAAAATAACTACCACAGCCTGGAAAAAATAAGGTGAAACTAACAAAAAGCTATTGGCCTATTGTGCTGTTATATTCCAGGACTGAATCCTACATTGAGAGTTCAGAAGAACAATCAGCACTCAGAGTGTGTACGTGCGTATTTATGTTAGCTGTCAGACACCTTCATTTCGCTTGGGGTTACTGAAGATTAATAAAACATACTCTACTCTCCACTATTCGCGCCTCTTTTCAGTTTGGAAAGGTGCAGGAGAAGCCCAGGTACCCGTTATCACCATTACAATGACAATGCCATTCACCACTAAATTACAGCTGGTTGTCCATAAATATGGTAATTTAGATGCAGAGGCACATTTCAAGTATTGAGAATTATTTTTTTTATTTTTGGGTTTCAGCAGTTACAAAAATAGTCATAGAAAATACAAAAATAAAAAAATAATAATAAAATACAACAACAAATAATAGAAAAATACAAATAGAAAAAACAATTAAAAAAATAATCTGAAATCGAGGAGATGCCAGTCTCTGAGTAAGTGCAGTCACACAAGAGCAAAAGCTGCATCACTCTGGTTCTGGTTCTGGTTCTGGTTCGTACATGGCTTCCATGCATTGTTGAACTAGCCTGGGTACTAATCTTTTTTGTTTCGCCGCAGACAGGCTCCTAATCATGTCCCCTATGGACAAACCAATGTTGTCACACCAGTCATACTGGTTTTCCATCATGTTCATGATGGCGGTCACTTGCTGCTGCGCTTCCACAAGAGCCTGCCTCAGCTCATCGTCTGCGTGTGCCTGCCTCTGCCGCTTTGGTGGTGGAGGCTGCAGGGCAGGGAACAATGCCCTCACAACACTGCTTGACCCTGCTGCTGAGGCTGGTGTGTCCGGGACATGAGGGAGGGGTGAGTCCACTTGGCTGTCCAGAGAAGTGGGTGAATCCACTGGGCTGTGAATGGATGATGCTGGCTCTGCTGCGGTGGACGGTGGTGCAGGCTCTGGTCCTGGGGAGCAGGAGGCCACTGCGTCTGGGGTCGACTGTAGAAAAAAACCAACACAAAATATGTCAGCATGATGTATACTACACTGGTATGGCAAACATTTTGATGCAAAAGGCGCATAAACAGCACACATCATACGTACCTGCTCGGCCAGTTTCTCTTCAAATGTGGATACACCTTTGTGCGGCATGTTGACCTCAATTGTCTCATCCTCTGCAGTTGGTGGCTGAGAATGGTTTAAAATGCATTGTTTACTGTCCAAAATTTAAGGCTGTCACGGTGAGAGGGGGCGGGTGTTTGTAGGTGGGTCATTACAGATTTGCGGGGGTGCAGTTCGTGAGGATTTATGTTACTTTTCTTCTCAAATTTAAGACAACCCTATACCATGTCTTAACAGTCACATTTTCTTTATTTGGAACCCATTTTCACAATACACCATTCAAAAATGTGGTTTTATGTAATGTAGGATTATTATAAATGTTTTGTGACTGTGTACAATCTATTTCAGAGGGTTTTTGAAAATTTATTTTTCAGTTGGTGTACAAGCTTGCATTCAGTGGCCTTTTAGTGCCTTGCCCTTGTTGTAGCCTACTGTCGTAGTTCACAAATTACTTTAAAGGATGATCAAGTCAGCTTGTTTATTTAACATCAATATACACAATATAATATAATGATATTAATATAATATTACCATTAGTACTACAATAATAGGCCTAATAATATAGGGGTATGTAGAAAATGTGGATTGTTGCTATGACAACTACGAAACATTCTTCTAAGAAGAGGAAGAAAAAAGTTCTTAAGAACTGGCATTGTTCTTAAGAATAGTTTTGTGAATCCGGCCCCGGGTCGAGCCCATACAGTGACGTCAGCCACGAACGAGGCCTACGCACAGTCTGTCCACATTTGTGTCACAATGGACCTCAGGTGCAAGGCCGCATTCCAACCACTTGCACTTGGGCTGGGGGGGGTTATACACCACACACTCCCCAGTTCACCTGTTAATGTCCACATCTGTGGCATAATCCAACTAACCAGCCCCCACTGTCTGCCTTCTTGCCAGCGGCCTCTACAGATGCTAATTAAAAGCATAGACATGCTGCAGAACTGAACTCATTTGAAAAGGCAACTGTGTGGCTTGCAGAAACACAAAAACACAGTGGTTTTTAATTTGTGTTTGTAAGTAAAGGTTACTTATTTAGAGCATCTATAGAGGAAAATAATGTGGAATCACTCAACTATGAGGAAAACAATATGGAGTTATGAAAAGCATACAAACCAGTGAACACTGTTATATAACACTGTTAATATTCTGTATTATCCTCTGCAGTACACTGAGTTACATTTAGTGTAGTAAATATTCACTGGTATCACTCACGATTTAATTTGATAATTCTCCTATCAGTGACTTGAAAGTACCGTGATTCTTGATATATTGCATCCTCAATTTTCTATATAACTGCATGTCTAATATTTCACACATTAATGCTATTACTCAGGTAAATCGGACTTGTGCGGTGCATTACTACCAGGTCTGACTATTCACTGGGATCACAACATCTTTGAACTGAGGTAATGCTGAGGTAAAGCATTTCAATTTAATTCAGCTCTATTCAGTTTTATTTATATAGCAAAATATCTCAAATAATAGAATATAACATATTGATATATACAGTAAAGAGATAATTATAAACTGGACTAATGTCATGAAAGAAAAAAAACATTTTAATATAGTGAATCACATTGCTTTATAGGTTTTATAGAAGGCCTCTTAATCCAAATACTGGTAAAACTGGTTGCTGTTTTGTTTTTCAATTCCGTTGTATGATTATGTTAAGATATCGGTGAATATTTCTCTATGTAAAGTTCATTTGTTGGTGGGTGGGTGTGTCAAGGGGTGGTCTGCACACTGGGCATGAGCTCCATAAAAACAATACTCTTTCATTTAATAAAAGGCAATGTTTCAATCCACCAGTGGGATCTTCCTCAATATCTGTGGTGGTAGTTTCAGAAAAATGGTTCACGGCAATTAAGACCGTAACCTGTACAGATGATCTGGAACTGTATTCAGAGAAGGTTGGAGCAAAAATGAAGAAGGGTTCTGTTCATAGGCCTACTGCCATGCCCCAGTACATGACTGATAAACCATTTAATGCAACATATCACTAAAATATATTTAAGACCAAATTAACATGTGTTTTGTAATGACATAAAATGTCTGACTTTACCCCATACCCACTTTTTTTTTTAAACTTACATGTCACCCTTTTCAGGCCAATCTTAAACCAGAAACAATCATATGGTCTCATATGTTGGAGGTTTAAGAACATGTATGATATAATTATTTCTACCTGAATCTATTTTATTTCGGTTGATTATGGTTACTGGGGGAAAGTTTAAGGTTTTTTGCAAAAAATACATTTCTGTGAAAAACACATGTTTAGAACAGCAGTAGGACCATCATTTTTTTCCTGGCAAATGTTGAATGTGAGGGGGTTAAAGACTTTATGGTTACATGATCATAAATGTGTTCCAATAGGCCTATTAAGATACAGGGGGTGTCTCAGATTATTATTATTATTATTATTATTATTATTATTACTACCCCATCTCCACTAACACAATTGTTTTCCTTGATTTCCTTTAGTGAACTCATGTTGAATTTCATTTACTGAGCTCATTTCAAAAGGCAACTATTTGTTTTTCTTCATATCCTTGTTTCTCAAAGCCAAACATTAGGAAGGAAAAACTAGTTGCCGTGCCGACACGAAGGCGCAGCATAGCTCCTGTGTTGTTGGTAGCCCCCCAGCTCCACATACAAACACAGTAGAGCAGCAGTTGCTAAACCAGGCTTGACGAGACGTTACGTCACCGCGGTGCTGCCATCTACTGGCTATTAGTGACGTAAAATGTGGGACAGGCAGTGTGTTGTATTATACTGAGAGAACCATGGAATGAAACTACAGCTGAATTTTTTTTCAGACATTAAACGCATACATTTGACTTTGACTTTTCCAGTCAAGGAGGAGGGGTGAGGAAATGCCTTTACAAAGACATGCTTTTATGAGAAATGTATTTACAATTTTATAAATATTATACTCCTAATATTTGTGTTTTATGTTCCCTTTTACAGTGTTTTAAATGGTTCATTATGTATGTTTGTATTATTATTATTATTATTATTATTATTATTATTATTATTATTATATTCACTGTGTTTGGTTCTAATATTGGAACACTCCGTAAACCTGTCCTTGATGATCACAGGGGTCTGAACGCTTCAGAGGAACTAACAAGTCTGGGATGGATTTAGGTCCAAGGCCGTTCAGTGTTTTATAAACCAGTAGGAACATTCTGAACTTTATCCTTTGATTCACAGGGAGTGAATGTAGTGATCTGAGGACTTGTAGCGAACGCTGAAACATAAACCTTTTTTTTGTGTGAATTTATTTATTTTACATTTAATATTTCATATTTTTTTATTATTATCTGCATACTTTGGAAAATTGTGAAATTAACGTCATCTGACCATGTCATCAGTGGGTCATGACATGGTTACGTGGTTTTGATGAAGAACAGTACGTTTCGTTTTTGGAAAAAGTCAGCGTGTGCATGTGCGGTACATGAAAAGAAAAAGGACTTAAATATCAAAGGAATGGACCTTTAGCAACTCCTAACCTTCTGGTTGGAGGGGCACACGGTATGGACATTTAATTGTAATTCTTTGTATGTGTGTAAGATATGTCATTGATTGAATATGTGTAATAAGTTTAAGCCAAGCAATTCATAGAAACATGGCGGTTTCACTGATGTATGTTTGCCACCGTGTATTTCATTGCAGTGGTCATGGTGGTCTTGGACATTTGTAAGACAGAAAATTCCTGCAATAAATGTTTGAACCATCAGTCGGAGCGTTGCACTTTTATCCACCAGTAAAGAAAAGTTGGGAGCAGCTACAGGACTGGTGTGATATGGTCCAGTTTATGGTGTTAGTCTGGACTCATTCTGGATCAGCTGCAGCTGCCTTTAGACCTGCGAAGACCCCAGGACATTAATCTAACCTACTGAAAATGAATGCATGAACACGTTTTTCTGTGTCTTGTTTGGACAGAAAACCCTTGATTCTATGTTTTTCATGCGGTAACAGACAGACTCAGTAAAAGCTTTTAAATAGTTGTTAAAATTCAGGTCTGAGTCAATAATTACACCAAGATTTGTGGCTTGGTTTGTAGAGTTCAATGACATGGAGTCAAGGCGAGCACTGACCTTTGACCTTTCTTTTTTTTTTGACCCAAAAACAATCACTTCTGTTTTGTCTGCATTGAGCTGGAGAAAAGTCTGGCACATCCAGTTGTTGATTAGATGAATACATTTACTCAGTGAATGTAAGGGACTGTGGTCATGTGATGACTCTGAAATGTAAAGCTGTGTGTCGTCTGCACAGTTGGAATTTGATGGAACAGTAAACCTGACCCGTGTGGTTCTATCAGCTCTTTAATTCATGTCAACTTAACACTGTTGTTGCTAGATTTACCAACCTTTCCATCTACCCTAGCAACCTTTGTTTTTGAAGATGTTCCTAGCAACAAATTTAACAACTTTTAAGATTTATTTGGAAATTTTTAGCAGCATTTGAAAAGTGACTCAGACACTAAAACACACATAATTTCCTTTAAATGATGATGATCATGACCAACGCTGCAGGAGGCCTCATCCAGGTCTACAAAGTGGGAGATGTCATGATCATCAAGGAGCAACCTGCCAGGCTTCGCTGGACCCAACCCACGGGTCCGACCCAACCCACGGGTCCGACCCAACCATGTCCGTGGATTTCTAAAGGCATTAAAAACA
>JAPSES010120066.1:0-16627 GCA_029822895.1 Maxillicosta whitleyi | reverse complement strand
TGTGTGTGTGTGTGTGTGTGTGTGTGTGTGTGTGTGTGTGTGTGTGTGTGTGTGTGTGTGTGTGTGTGTGTATTTGACATCTTGCTGTACTTTTATTGCACGTTTATCATGCTTTAGTTTGGCCTGGCTGAGTTTTCTTGAACATCCTGCTTTTCCTTCATCAAATCATTGTATCATTGTTATAGCTAAAGATGGTGACTGTTGTAGGTGATTCACCTTACGTGTCACTGTTGGGGTTTCCGTGCGGTTCGTGAACGCATCACGGTGTGGTTTAGTGCTGGGAGTCTCAGTTGAGCAGAGGACGGACTCACGGACCTGCCTCCTCCACAGAACATCCAGTGCTGGGGTTGAGTCCTGTGCAGAGTGCTGTGAGTGTGGAGGGACCACAGGGTGACAGGATGGACCACATCTGCCGTAAACTGACCGCACGAGCCGCTTTACGCACAGTGTTTGTTAGGACTGAGCAACTAGTGCGCGTCTTTTGACAAATAGCACCCAGTCGGAGGGATGATGGACTGATTTGATGTAGTGAAAAACCTCCGTGGAGCTGTATTGACAAACAGATTAGATGGATTTGTAAATATCAGTAGGACACAGACTGTGATGTGAAACTCCAACACTGTGGATGCGTTTGGGTTCCACGTGGATTCACGGCTAGTGCTGTCTCCTCTGATTTGTTTTTCCCCACAAACCACGAAGCTGTCAGAGGACTGTGCGGGGGCAGGACAGACTGACTGCGATGCAAACCCGATTTCCAAGTGTTGCTGTTCCCCCTGAACATGTGCAACACGCCGCCGCCCGCGCGCAAAGCCCCGCTGACCACCAGTAGCCGCTCCTGCGCGTCCGAAACACGCTGAACCATGTTTCTCCTGTGGGTCCCGGTGAGTTTAGTCCTCGGGTTCATCATTTCTCAGACGTGGAGCGTTCAGACGTCGTGGGAGAACTGGAACCCTGACCTCCGCAACAGAGGGGACGAGTTTGAGAAGAAGAGCTCTCAGCCGCACATCATCTTCATCCTGGTGGACGACCAGGGTTTCAGGGATGTGGGCTACCACGGCTCCGAGATCAAAACCCCCACCCTGGACCGGCTGGCAGCGCAGGGAGTCAAACTGGAGAACTACTACGTGCAGCCGCTGTGCAGTCCATCCAGGAGTCAGCTGATGACCGGCAGGTACAGTCTCCATCAGGACCGTGCATCTGCCGGGGGGGGGGTTCTGGGATGGAAACAGGGGTTCAGTGGTCTACAATGACCTCAAAAAGCACAGGTTGGAAACCAGAAGACTGAGCCCTGGGGTGTCATGTGGTTCCATGTGAGTCTTAGGCTCCAAATACAGGCTCATACCATTCATTCTTTTACACTGTTGCCCAAAAAAAGTTGGATTAAAACATATTTTTGCCTCTTTTCATGACATGATTGTGACAATGTGGTTTATTTTTAATGGATAAAGTGTAACTGGGACACAGTATGTGACCATTACACCTGGTCAAAGGTGTGACAATAGGAGTAAAAAGAGGAATGTGTCTGAGAATAAAATGATTCTAACTTTATGGACAACAGTGTTAAAAAAAAACAAACAAAACATTAGCCTTTATCATGAAACCACAGGAACCCCCCAGTGCACGGCTAATGGCTTAAAGTACAGTTTACACCTTAAATTATAAATAGCTAATTAATTTTCTCCCAAATAATTCATATCAAATGGTCATCATGTGCTCAGAGTGTCTTAATCTTGATTTTTTTTTTTTTTAAACATTGTTTTGAAACTCAGATTGAAATACTGATATAGTGTCAATTCAAAGATGTGAATCTCATGTTTGTGGGTTAAATCTTCTAAAGTGACTTCCTGTCCCAGTGGATGTTCCAGACTGCATTCTGCTGATCTTTATTAAATCTTGGTTATATTGAAAAGCAGCTTTATATTTGAAGCACTTCAAACACCCCCGGTTCAACATTTTAATTAAGGAGCCCACTCTGCTGTCAGAAAGGTTGAGACTCCTCCAGAAACCCTAAGGTTTATTTACTTTGACCGACATGTCTCTTAACAAGTCCCATGTTTGGTCAGTGTAACAGCTGTGTAAGCAAACAAGCGTCTTAATTGTGTTGATATTTGCAGAGATCTGATGGGGTTTTAAGAAGCTGCACCAAGTGGATAGATGCAGTTCTCTGTATAAATGTATAAATATGGGGGGGGGGGATGGCAGAAACCTCTAAATTCAACTATACACACCATCCTTCTGCACCTCTAAAAGGTTATAATAGTTTTGCATTTTTGATTATAGTTTAGTTTTATTCCGTTTTGACTTTTTTTTCTCTAATTCAGTTAGTTTTAATTAGTTTTTAAAGTGGGTTTACTAGTTTTCCTTTTTTCCAAATGCTTAGTTTTAGTTTAGTTATTATTAGTTTGAGTAATAGTTTTAGTTTTTTTCATAGGGTTTTTCCCCTTGAGAAGTATTCCACATATTTTATCACTTGTTTCCACTACAAGGCACTCGCTTTTGTCTGTCTCGCAGTCTTCCATCCTTTGTTGCCATGTTCTTGGGTAGTGGAATGAGTAGAAGACAACTTTGACTGAGAAGTGACGGACCATTAGGTTCCGTAAGGTGCACCCGCTCACGTAAAACTGAGCAAAATCAGGTGATTTCATACCAATCCAAAAGGCTTATTCGAAAACGAAGGGCGTTTCACCTAAAATTTCTGTTAGTTTTGGTTAGTTTTGTAAACACACACAACAGTTTCACTTAGTTAGGGTTTTTTTTTTTAATTGTAGTTTTTATTTATTTCAGTTAATGAAAATATTTTTTGAATTTTAGTTTTATTTCGTTTGTTTTCGTTAACAATTATAACCTTGCACCTCTCTCCTCTCTGTCCAAACCAAAAGTCTAAATGTGAATATTCATGACCCAAAGCTGTTTGATGCAGCAGCAAAGTCAAACCAAAATATCCCATAAAGTGGAGCTGTCATGTTTCTTCTGTGATGAACCACAAAGTGGAGCAGTAGAGTCACATCTGACAAAACCACAACAGCACTGGGATGTTAAAACCATCAGTCATACACTATTTAACCCCATGGCACTGAAAACACCTGGGATTAAATATCCACTTTAAAAATATACCATGTGATCTTGGTGGTGAGTTTAGGGGTAATCCAGAAGTTAACATCGAACATCACTTTGTAACTTCATTTTGGTGACAGTATCCTAACAAAAACTATATTTACAGACTATTTATAGGATATTTTCTGCACATTTCACCATATGTAAAGGGCTCATATTTAGCTAAACCTGCTTTTATTAGTCTTTGGTTCATTTATTTGTGTATTTGGCCCCTAATAGTTGGACCCTAAAGGTTGAATTTGAACCCACCAGGTGCTGCAAAGATATCTTTATATTCATTCCGACAAAAATCAAGTGGATTTCTACAACCTGCTTCAATTCCTACTTAATTTGTTACATTTTAGATCTAGTTAGATCATAATATTTGCACATATAAGGTCAAGACTTCTAACAAACGTTTCACAATAGTATAATATTCACAATAATAGTGATTAAAAACTACTGAATTACTCACAGGTTTTCACACTTTAATTAGCATGTTCTCCACTCTGGTAGAAACAGTGGCATTAGAAACATTAGTTCCATTTCTGTATTATGTAATATTTATACTATTGTACAAAAGTCCAAGGCCTAAGTTTGTAGGTTTAGTAAAGTTCTAACAACCACACATATGCATTTATCTGTTTCTGTTAAGATCCAATCTGAACATATGTGAAGCATGTACAATAGTATAAGTTTCAGGGAAAAGCAGCTTCTATAAACCACAGTTGTTGTAAATAAGATGACCTCTCTTTGTATTGAACATGTCTTTAATGCTTTTGTTCAACTAATATGAGATTTTCTGATGTTTTGTACCAGCTTTCATGTCAGATGTTCATAATTGTTTGTCATGCTTCTTGTCATGGGGTCAGAGGTCACACTAAATACTGACTTTAGCCCTTAGAACCCGTTTATTTCAGTTTTTTGTGTGACTTTTAAGGCTGTACAGATAATTCCTGAATTTTCTTGTTGTATCTGAACAAAAACAGAATTCAATTGTGCCAAAACAATAAACCTAGACATGGCCTGTGGGTGTTGCTTTGATTTCAACAAAAAAAGATGACTGTGCTTAATGAATGACTGAGTAATTTTGCTTATCCTTATAGGGTTTTTTAGACGCTTAGAAGTAAATCCACAATCCTCTGCCTTTTTTTTTTGTGGGATGCCTTCAAGCATTTCAGTTAAAAAAAAAAAAAAAACACTAGTATTTGTACCGGCTCATTTTTTTTTTTCAGGGAACCAATCTGACTGGGTGGGCTTCATCAAACTGATAATAAGGACCACGTTGGAGAAGTTTATTCAGTTCACATTAGAGGCAGCTCATGCCATTTGTGGGAGCTATGATTTTACCAACCTACGCACTGTAAGCCCTGTTATATCAAGTATCATACATGGCGGGCAGAGTCGTAATAACTTGTCATGAACCTATACGCCGCATTTTTTTCTTTCACCACATGACCACTCCGTCTTAGTCCTCCACACCACAATGCCAGGGCTTTTCTGCCAGAATATAGCGCTCTGCGGACATGGGCTCTAAGGTAATTAGGCACAATATAGACTTTTTTAGAAATGATTCCTCAAGTATTTGCAAATCTGAGTGTTTCCCCAGCAACCCCTTGGTGTTTTAGTGGGCAACAGGAAGCTGTGAGGCGGTATTAGCGGGCGAGGTTGATTGCTCTATATCACAGGGGGTCAGTTGTGGTCTGGCTTTGTAGTTTTGCTTACATTATGTTCCATATCAGCAGTTTCCCTGCAGCTCTGCGGGGCTTCCCCTCCAGTGCCTGCGCCATCTGTTGTAATCCTTACCAAAAAAAAAAAAAAAAGAAAAGAAAAGGAGTCCTGCTGGGCACCACTTTTTTTGGCAGGCAGCCGAGAAAATAATGAGAAAAGTGCAGCCTCTGCTTCGCCTCCTTGTTCCTGAGCGCTCCAAAAAGCAGTGCAAGCATCCATGTGGAAATGTAGGTGTAGCTTCATTTATGTTTCCAAGATTTTACTGTGTTCCTGGGTGGATGGTTAACAGAGGCGTGTGTTTGCAACATGTGTGGTTGAGTTTGGGTGAAAGATCCACCCGTTTGTCGGTGTGTGTTAACATGAAAACATCAGCTGGACACTAGCTGAGGCTTTGAGGGCCAACTCATTCTGGCATACTTGTACAGACATGTCAAGACAAATATCAGACTCCACCAAGATTAAATCCAAAACATTCGCACTTTGTAAGAGACTGAATAATTTATACGCAGTGTTTAGACTGGTTTCCACAGCAGCCATCTCCGTCTGAACCCAGCCGCATGCTCCCTACATGTAATCAGATTTCATAATTAGGTTTTCCTTTGCTGTTTTTACGATGGCAGAAGATGTTTTTGCCGTGGGCTGTTCATACTGTCACCCAGATGGACAGGCTGAGCTGCTTCATAAACTTCTAAAAATACCTGCAGGGCTGTAAGGTCAGAATAAACATCCTGAGGCCAAACCAAAGGAGGCGCACATGTCCATCCAGTCACTGATGGTGGAGACGGCTGTCATTATTTTAATGAGAGAAATGATTTCTGGAAAAGCCTGTTGAAAACCCTTGAAACACAGACTTTAATGGCTGTAACAAATGAGTGACAAATGCATGTTTTATATGGAAGAGCCTGTACTGCTATGTGTATTCTGCTATCTAATGTAGAGTAACTGATCAGAAATACTGCTGTTCTAATGCTAGTTTGTGAAATATAGGTTTATATATATTATCTAGATGAAAAAACAGTAGTGACTAGGTAGCTCAGTGGTTAACGCCACTGACTTTGGTGCAGAAGATGGCCGGTTTCCAAGCCCGGTTGTGTCAGGAAGGTCATACAATGTAAATACCTCCACCTAATCAACATGCAAATAAGACAAGATAATACCTTTATTACCTCAAAATGCTACATTGTTGCTTCAGCAGGACAGTACAGGTCAGATGATGATCCGATATAAATTGGAATTAGAATAATAAAATGTATGTGTCCTGGTTCTATCCTCATTCCTTTGGGAACTGCTAATGTAGGGCATTTAAAGTATCAACAAGTCTTTGTTTTGATGTGCAGCCAGAAAATGAAAAAAAAAAAACAGTAAAAAGTTATTGAATATTCAGTCCTGAAAAGGTCAAATTTAAGTTGCATAATGACTAGTTTTGCACTTTCAGTTTGATCTAAAGTAACATCTTCAGTACAGCATTTTTCATATGACCAGATCTAACAATAATCTTTACAAATTTGATCAGATGTTGAACTTGTATGAATGCTGTAATTTTGGATCTATAAAGCATTTTTTATGGCAGACATGTTTCCTATAATAAAATAAAATCAATAAAAAGAGACACAGTAACACACCTTAAAAATTTTCATTTGGATAAAACCTCACAAAAATGACATAATGTTTGTACTGTAGCCAAATCAATAAATATAATATGATTTGACTTGGAAATTTGAGAAATGCTACCTTTTTAAAAATTTCATTGATTGTTTGATTTAGGTTTGGCATTCTGCTGATGAGACGTTGTTGAGGCGTAACTTACTCCTTCAACGCTGCCTATAATATTACAGTTAAATAGTCATTTCAGTTACCAAAGTTTTCAAGAATGTACTGAGGTGCATCCAAAGCTGCACAATGTCATCATCAGCACAATGTGAAGAGACTGACGTTGACAGATGAATCGGGCCTGTTTCTAATATCTCTGGAGTTGATGTCCTGGGTGTTCTCTGCATGCTCTGGCAGCTGCAGCAGAGTATATTGCACTGCATGTAAACTCTGGAGATGACGAAATGTGGTCAGAATTAATCCATATGGAAAAAATACGAGCCATGTCAAAAGTGGCTAGAGTTGGTTTAAGTTTTACAAACTTGTTGAGACATGGCCTCTGGAACCCGATACCATCTCCAAATTCAGACTAGAGCAGATAAAGCCGAGCTGGCAGATTTAGAGCAGCACTTGTGTACAGCTGTTGTTGGAACCGTAGCAAAGCATTTTAACCTTCCAGAGACAGGAGCCTAACAAAAAAAAAAAAAAAGAGGTTCCACTAAAAAACAGAACATTTTTGACTTGTTTGCTCGAGGCTGCACTGATGAGATTAAAAGCTTTAAGTCAAGTTCATGGTCATCCGTGCTCTTCCATCCTTAATGTTCCCCAACTGGGTTTTTTCGTGGAAAGCCAAAGGGTAAGGGAACCTCAGGCAAACACTAAAACTGAAAAATGCTAAGTACGTATCAGGAATGCATATATTACATAAAAAAACAGACTTGTGAAACATTTGCACTTCGGTTGAATGACGGAGTTCCTTTGTAATTTCATCAACTCGCTCCTGGAGTGTGAGTGATGGATATCTCCGAGTTCGTCAGCCGTGTCATTTTACCTGTCTAGACAAATCCAACATGTGAACCCTGACATGTTCCATACATTAGGGACACGGTAGGAATCGGTAGCTGAACCTCTAATCTTTGCACCCTTTATCTTCAGTCATGGTCAGCCTCAGACCTGCAGGGAGGATTATGGTAAATACCAGTAAATTGCAGCTCCTTTTATGTTTGCATTTACATTTCAAACATTTGTGTATGTACCACTCAGATGGCTTTAATTTAGACTCCACAGTCCACAATTTACATCCACCCAGACTCTATAGCTGGACACAGGTGTTTGAGCTATGGTCTGTCTTGTCAAAAAAACAAAAAACCTGATCTAAAATAAAACCATCTTATTTAGAGCTGCACGACAATGGAAAAATAATGACCATAACAACAAGAAGTTCACACTATTGTACTTACATGAATAAAATGGTGAAAATGTCACACATCTTTACGTTTGTTATCACTAGAGAAAGGTTTTGCCTTCATTATGTTGTTGACCTTTTGTTGTTACCCTGCACATACCTGGAAGTAGTGAAGTATACATACCTGATGACCTTAATGGGGATATGCACCAAGTACTGGTAATTTTTTAGACCTGTACCCAGGTTGGATCAGTACTGGACTACCTATAAGGTTCATGGCCAAGTAATATTCACATTGGTGGGGTTTTTTTTTTGTTTTGTGTGTGTGTGTGTGTGTGTGTGTGTGTGTGTGTGTGTGCATGCGTGCGTGCGTGCGTGCGTGTCTGTTACTGGTGAATTGAAAGCTATTGTTTGAAATTTTGACCATGATACCATTAGGGGTTTGACATTGCGCAGTGATGCTACGTGTGTGTGTTGTGTGCATGTGTGTGTGTCTTGGACATGTGTGTACAGTCATTCATGGCTAAAAGCGTAAAACAAGAGTGAAACTAAGTGCAACATGTACAAAATTGTAGTAGGAAACAATCAAAAAAGCACTAGTAACATAACAAAACACTTACGCATTAAAATATAGTATAAACTTAAAGCAGTGGAGTGGGTTTGACCGCTTTAGTAAATGTCAACAATGATACGTCTTCAGTGCAGTGCCTTAGTTCAGACTGAAACATCATCAACTCAACATAAAAATGACTTTTAGTCATTAGGTGATGACACCGCTTCAGTTTCATCTCATTAAAATTCTCCAATTTGTCAAGCAAGCAAGGCCATCGACAAATTACATGTAAAAGATTTACAGCCCTTCACTATGGTGGAGTCTTTTTGGTTTAAGTACATTAGGTAATAAATAGCAGCAGTGATAAAATAACTGTTGAAAATCTAAACATCTTTTCATTCCATTCCTTTATATTTTGCACCAAATTACTAGTATTACAGTATTGGTACAGATGAACTGTATCAGTGTTGGATTTGGTATCAATAAAGTCCTAATATTACCCATTCCCTAGAACTGAATAGGTCCATTTGAGAGGAAAAATTCATAAACTGATCAAAAATGCATGCTAAGCACTTGCAATAGCATACTCAAGAAACCTTAAATTGGAGTAAATTATGTTCTAACACAGACTTCTCTTGTAGATTAGTCATGGAAAATGAGAACTGTGTGACTTTTCCAATTGTATCAAACAGCAACAAAGTTGTAGGATGACGTGTTCGGGCTAATTTCTCTGACATTTTGCTTGTGCAATGTGAATATTACACAAGCTCCCATCATGCTGACAATGCTGAAACAATATATTGTACAATACTAGCTTTATTATCAGTCACCGTCATCAGTGTAAATGACCTACCATCCAACAACAAACAAAAGATGAAGAATGACTTTCAGGGTCTCGAGGGGACAAGCAGCAGACCTCATGTTAGGATAGTGGCAGCGTTCCAAAAGCTCTTCTGTCATCCTCCAACACTGCGCTCTTATATTAGAGCCCTCTGGATCCAAATCTGGTCCAAAACCACAAGGGGAGTGGGTTCGTTTGTTTGCTTATAGCAGCTCCTTTTCAAGGCGCTCCACAGCCTCGGTAACTCCTTCTACTTCTTCACACACTTTCCATCTGTCCACACTTATCTCCAACTCGTCCTTGCCTCGCAGTCACCCCTCCTATTGTTGTTTCAGTGATCTGCCACTCTTTCACTTACAACATTCATCCCACTTGTCGCACAGACTAGTTTATCTCTGAGTTATGTTGACCACTTCGACTTTTTAAGTGATAAATAAACAAGGTTTTTGGAAAAGCTGAGGGTTTCTTATTTGTTGAAACAAACATCTTTAAAAACTTAACTACTACCTGCAGGAGAGTAGATTAAAGAATATATAAGCATGAAAGCAGAAAGTCCAGGAGATGTGCATAACAATAGCAAATGAAGATCCTCCTGAAAGGAAGAGCTAAGTAAGACAAACTGCTGCAGAGCTGACTTTGATTAAACGCAGAGCGCCCAAAATGAGACTGGTTATTTGAACCATATGTGTGGAGGACGTGGAGCAGGAATACAACAGAAGGCCTGGCCTGGACGGTAGGTCTGCTTGGAAACCTCCACAACCTCAGTGGCTGCAGAAGTGGCCATTACACTTGTTTCTTGTGGGTCTGTGGCAATTGTACAGTGATTTTAAGTTTAATGGTGTGTGTGATTTGTTGGTCTTTTGGCTCAGTGCTTGTGTAAATAGACCAAAGTTAGATTGACCAGAGAGGTAAGTGATTATTGGTGTTTTAGTGCAGGAATGCATTGACGCTCTAGGCTTGATAAGATATGGGAGTGAGTGCCTGTCTACTACAAATATTTCAACACATGGACATGGTTTTATTCCACACTGAATAAAGGATTCAAAGATACCGGACTCCTGAGCTTTGGCGTGCATGCTATTGCTGGCCATTTGTGCCCTGCTTGGTTTTAACGTTATGGTTTATAAGATGTTATAAATCAGTAGGGGCTGCTGGGAAGGAGAGAAGATCTCCAGAGGGCAGTAGTTACTACAGTCATTATTTTAAGGCCCCATAAATACTAAAGACCTAGAACTGTCCTTCAGGTGCTCCAAAACCTTCACAACCAGAACCTAGTCATCTTGTTAGACCCCCTTATGCCCCTCCATGTCAAAGAGAAACAACGCAGGGTTACTTTGAAAGTCCTTGCGCTCCACCTTGTACCATTCTCCGTCAGGACCTGGGGCAGGTTTGACTGATTTGTGGAGGGATCACAGACTGCACTTAGCATGACATTCTCATTACACGCCTGTAACCTTTTGGTATGTGAACACCACCGAAACCTTCAGAAGTTGCAGGAGCAGCAATTGGGGCTCTTTAGGGGTCGCATTTTAAACTTGCGAACACATACGTGTATTAATAAATCTGCATGAATGTATCTTGTAAAGTCTTGTAGGTGCTTTTCCACACAAAACTCCTTGACAAATAATAAAAGGAGTGAAAGGGAGAAGTTGGAAAAACATGGAATGTATATGAAGACAAAGGTGGAGATAATGAAGCATATTACATCCAGAAGTGGATTTATAGACCGTTAAGGGCAAATAACGGGGCAAATTTTACCATGTACTTTGGTTCTGGAAAGATTATGGAGAGTGCAGTTTTACAAGTACCCATTCTTTATTGAGTTAATTATATATTATTTGGGTTTTTGTAATAAAATGTTGGATGGTGTAAACATGGTTCTTTATGTCTTTGTTTTAAAGTCACATTCCAGTGCCAGGCTCACTTTACCTCCTCAGCTTATTGATGTTGTTGTTTTACCCACAAACACATGTTGCCTCTATATTTTCTCTTTATTTTTCTCCTTTTCTTTGTCCATTGCATTTATTTTGCATCGCGTAATGACAGATCAACAAAGACTCCTTTATCCCCTTATGTGCATGTTTGTTGGGTTTCAGCTTCCCCCTGCCTAGACCACCAAGTGACATGAAATTCTTCTCATTGCCATATGAAACCGAGCCTTGCTCTCTCTTGGCTCCCATCAGGGCTGGTGTGGTCTCATTGTGAATTCACCGACTTGACCCCAAAGACTTTGCAGTGAATAGAGGTATCGGATTTGGATTTGTGCTGTGTTATTATCCTCAAGAGTTAAACATTTGAAAAGTCCTGGGAACCCGTTTTGAAATCTGTGGGAATAATTTTTGCCAAGTTGTAAACACTACAATTTCCTAAGTCATTTCCAAAAGTTTCGGAGGCATCAACCACAGATGGCATTGTGTTTTAATGTGGCAGACTGGGATTCTCCCTAGAGTACAAACAGCTTTGCCCTCAGGTTTTCACAGTGTGGTTGCCAGTTTCAGCTGAAATTAAATCTGGTTGAGTAGGTGGGTCAGTGGTCAGCTTTTCCACCCAGGAAATTACTTGGTCCAGGTCCTAAGGTCTGTCTACTGTACTGCAGACTCAATATATATTTGTGTAGACAGGGTACATTGCCTGTTTGTTGTGGTTGGGAGGCACTGTTTGCTTCAATACCCTGTTATATCCAAATAAAAGAGGAATGACCTCTGCTCCAAAAAGCTGATACTGAAGTATGTCTAAGATGTAATACCACTGATAAGCTCTAGGGGGAGCTAAAAAAAAAAAAAAAAAACCTATGACTCCCATTGACTAACACTGGAGTTCTCTATAAAGTCAATATTTATTTCCCAGAAGTCATTCCAGTCTGTAATGACTAATCTGGTGATCCATCACTAAAGATTTCCTCCTTTAATAAGATTTCAGGTCAGATAGAAGTCTCTAATGGCGCTTTTCCACTTACATGGGACCGGCTAGTCTCGGGTCGACACGTTACTCAGACACGACGCGTTACTTCTATGTCGTCTACTGAGTCTGAATTGCGGAAAACTCGCTCGTTGCATATTTTCTCATCTGGATTTTTACGTCCGCCACCAAAGACTGAATCTACGTGACCGTCTATGGTGTAGTTTTGTTCTGTCATCATTTGGATTCATTTATCGCTATTCACTGTCTACTTCTGCATCTGATTTTTGTAAATCGCGGGTCACAGAGAAAACTGTCTGACCAATTAGTGCCTGCAGTGTCGTGACGTCACGTTTTAGTATCTGTTCCAGCATTTTAGAACCTTGGCTGAGGCAGTACTAAAAAACTAGTATTGGGTCCCAGATTCCAGGTTCTTTTTCGTAATGGAAAAGCAAAAGAGCTGTGTAGAGTCGAGTAGAGTAGAGCCGGTACCATGGAGTGGAAAAGTGTCATAAGGCTACGTTCAGATTGGAGCCAAATGTGGTCCAAATCCAATTTTTTGCTGCTATTTGACCTGTATTTGACCTGTTAAAGACAGTCTGAAGGCCACATTCTAATTTTTCAAATCCGACCCAGGCCACTTTCATATGTAGTCCTAAATCCGATACATATTGGATATTTTGCAATGCGACATTAGTCTGAAAGGCCAGGTCGCATTTATCCGAATTTTACGTCACTGAAATCGCTGGAGATGAGTGTCTTGTTATGGGAGTGTTACGGAGAGGCGTTCACAGACATATTAAAGGTTTTTCTTATTATAAGTCTGCGTCAGTGAAGCTGCTAACTTCACTATCCCACCACTCCTGACTTCACATTAAAATACTCTGTTGTAAAAAAAAAAAACCTGACCCTTCTCTTTTTTAATTTTCTACTTAAAATTATTTGACTGGCACTGACTTGGGTTTTTTGACAAACTGTATCAGTGTCACACACGCCGATACAAGACACCTCCATATTTACTTTTGTAAACACAGTGTGTGCTGCATGGTTCCATAGGACATCACAACCTCTTTTGCACATGCGGGTCACTTCGGGGTCTCATTAAGGTCATACTGAGAACTGATAGAAGTCGCATTTAGTTTGTAATATGAACGAGCACACCAAAAAAAAATCGGATTTCACAAAAAATCTGAATTCTTCATGAAGACCTGTTGTGTGAACGTATTTTTTTTTTTTTTTAATTTTCATCTTTATTTAGGCCAACAGGTTACATACAATGTAAAACATTTTCTTATCTTTTTTTTTTTGTTCTCATTCGCTTCTTAACATCAATTCCCTTATCTTACATTTTACATATTTATGGGTTCTTTGGACAATTTACAAAGGGAAAGAAATTAATAAAATAAAATTATGGCAGAGAAAACCACAAGAGATTTGTAATCATAGTCATCCTAACAATGTTTTCTTCACATGCCCCCCCCCCTTTTTTTTTTCCATCAACATTTTTTTATACAAGAACAGTTACAAGATAGGGGGGTTTCACTGTAAGGAGAGAAAATACAGAAAAAGATATGCGTTTAGATAATTGTGTGAACGTAGTTTAAGTGTGCCGTGTTGGGTTTTGATTGACAGGTTTGTGTAACAGCTGCAGAGTCCAACTTACAGAATTTCAGTTTATTTAATGATACATGTTTTGTCCTGTTAGAGAGTTTGACTCAAAGAAAAATGTAAAACTATTCCATTATGCAGTGGCGGTACTGCTTTACAGTTAATAAACTATCACACAGCTCATCTCTGACCCCTCAGGCTCCTATAGTCCTGCACCTTTTGGCCGAAAATGGTCAGTTCCTGCTTAAATCACAAACTACTGAGCATAAAAATGCATTTATACTTTATGATCTACATTAACTCTAAATGACCCAAACAGCTGCCAGTAACCTAAAGCATATACAGACCTAAAATCTTATTAATACATGTAAATAATTCAAGTAAAAAATCCATTTTCTTAGCTTTCATCAGATATACGACCCATTTGGACGTTCAGAAACATCTTCTGTTACATTTAGTCACCAATAAAACCTATGTAGTTTGACAAATAACAGTAGTTGTACGCAGTTGTTTTTATGATCAGTTAGTGATATATTGAATAAAAAGTGAAACAATTTTTTTTCTCTTTTTTGACATAACCTTAGAATTTACTCTGAGCTTTTTTATATACATGATCAGTAGAGTAAAAAAAAAACAAAAAAACACCTGAAATACAAAATAAAGCTGATAACGTGATGATAAATGTCATTTGAAAAAAAAAATTTTTTTTTGAAGTTGCCACAAAAATAGTTCATTAGTGTTTAAAATACTTTTTTATATGATAGATACATGTAGATCAAGCCCAGCCGCAGTTAGTGAATAAAGTTGCTTATTGTGTGCAGCGTAGTCACATCAGAAATCAATTGGATTTTTTTTTTTTTATTGATCTCTAACACATTTTTATCATGATTTTAATAGGAACACGCATTAGAAAGACGCAAAGCCTGCCTGAAAAAAAATGATTAATACAAATCACTCTCTTTACACATCTTGCATTGACATATTAGACCATTCACTCTGAGCTGATACACGGCGTGATGCGTTCACAGCACTTGGCCATCAGCTGGATCGTACATAATAACATCAGTACAATGTTGAATACAGTCACCACACTATGCAAATTTTCCTCATATCATTCATGATTATCTCAACCCATAAAGACCCAAACATTCACCACTGAGCAAAAGCATCTACTGATATAAACTGTTTAATACCTGTTGATCCACTAATCAATCCATGCAAATAATTGGTGTAAAATGTAGTTTGTCATCTTTTCATGGTCATCAGATATGACTCATTTGGACGTTCAGAGGCTGTGTAATTACCATGGAACTGATTTTCCAGTAAAACCCATAGCATTTAATAAGTGATAGCAGATGGAGACACTCGTTTCATGTTCAATTCATGATATATTTTCAACTTTTATTCAGTTTTCTCTGTTTTTATTCAATAACCATTTATTTTAACCTGAGCTTTTATTAACATTTATACGATCAATACATGAAATATTGGAAAATACCTGATTTTTCACAGGAAAAATGCAAAAAAAAAAAAAAAACCTGAGAATTATTTTATAATAAATGTTGTTAAATCACTTATTAAATGTTAAATCTAGAGGAAAAATCATTTGGGAAGTGCCACAAAAGCTTTATAGGTTAAGGTAGGTTACTGTTATGGAAAAAACAGAAGGCTCAAAACTCAAAATGCTTTATTTATTGAAAATAAAACAGATTTTTACTAGAAGTTGAACTCAAAGCCTCTTCGGGAAGCCAAATAAAATAATATCAAGTACGGTTTTATTTGTTTTTATTCCGATGCTGCTCAGTCTGATGATATTACACATCTCTGTATGTTGTTCAAAGGTGGGTAAACTTCACCCTAGTGAAACAAAAGCACCTATAAAGTTGATAGTCCAGGCAGCTGTGCTTCACAGAGGGGTGTGTGTATCTGTTTGCAGTTGCAGTCTGCGATTTCATGGGGAAATGTGTGTTGGTGTATTGATTTTGTTAAGGAAGGGACTCTGTAGCTGTAAATCACTGAGTTTATTACCGTTTTTGGAATGTTATACTTACCGTACGATGGTATAAACCTTAAAGGATTTTGCGTTCTTCAGTGGGAGTGAAGGTTTGCTAAGCCTGACCGCCCTCTGCTTCTCCTCCAGCTTAACCCTTCTTTCTGTAAATCTAAACCAGGCCGTTATTCTCACTCCCTCTCATCTGTGACAACTTGAGTGTGGACCACTAGCCTCAGGAGAGATTCAGGGAAGGTCTAAAGGAGGAGGAAGGTGAAGAGGCATTTGTCTTTGTTGGTTCCTGTCCTCTTGGGTGTCTTACTTTTTACTCACACAAACATGTGGAGTCAGACAGTAATGAAGTCGGAGCTCATTGTCCCGGTCTTCTGACGGCTCCTTCCAAAATCCCAGCTGAACCGCCTCGGTGCGAGCCAAAAAACCGTCAGTTACAGTCTCAATGAATATTTGTTGGCTCTTTTAAAGTCAGGCCACAAATCCCACAATTCCTGTTTTTATTGATTGCATTTGAAGTGGCTGGAAGTCGTCTCCTCATTACTGGCACTGAGCATGTTTTCAATGTTTTCACTATCACACTCGAGATCTTCAGGTTAAAAAAAAAGAGTCGTGATTGTAAATACACCTGTAGACAAAAAAAAAAACACAGAAAAAGAACTCCTTCAAGGAAATAAGCCAAACTTTATTTACACAGTACATTTCATTCCAGGTGGAGCACGAGGTACAATGTGTAGCCAGGAAAAAAAACTACATGAATAATTTATTATAAAACTATAAACTTAATTTAGACAAACTCATGAAACATAGAAGTGCATTAAAAATAGTTAACTAGAAAAGCACTCAGAGCGCAAACCTCCACCAAGCAGCACAGTTCCCCCACATATTGTGACTGACACCCCGCAA
>JAPSES010120000.1:0-16636 GCA_029822895.1 Maxillicosta whitleyi | reverse complement strand
AGTACGAGTTCATAAATCCCACACTTTGCGCAGAAATGATCGCACGCACCCTTTACGCACATATCTGTTCGTAAGAATGCTTGATAAATGAGGCCCCTGGATCCAGACAGTGAGTGATCTGGATCACCTCCAAAATTTAATCATCTGTTCCTTGTCTCAGAACAAACATTTCCTGAAAATGTCATTAGGTTTGGTCAATAATTAACCGAGATACTAAGAAACTAAATTTTTGGCCCCATTCACCCCATGTTAAAGAAAATTTCAAAGTGATCTAGAATCCAGGATTTCTTCTGGATCACCCCCAAAAGTTAATGGAGTCTTCCCAGCCCCACACTCTACCCCTCCACCAAATTTGATGGAAATGGGGTCAGTAGTTTTTGCGTAATCCTGCTAAAAATTAAACAAACAAACAAACAAACCAACAGACGTGGGTGAAAACATAACCTCCTTGACAGAGGTAATGAATATAGCATTTCCTGAACATACAAAATTAAAGCAGTAATTTGTACAACATGTACCAGAAAACATATTAACAATATGATAATTAAATAAATGTGCATAATAAGTGTGTAAAAGTTGTGTACAGTTGTGTGTAATTATAATGATGTGGTTATAAGGTGGAGTCAAACAGTCTGTTGGACACATGCAGGGATGATCCTGTGACATTCAGTGGTGCATCTGAGTGGAATCCTCTCAGAGAGAAAACGTATGATGAGTATCTGCGAGTTAAGAGACAAACACAGACAGGACTGAAGTCAAATAGTCATTCAGAGCTGAAGGTGAAATACAGCAAAAACTCCTCACTGCCCAGCATTTCTGATCCCTCTGCAGCTCTTCTTCCATATCTTCAGCATTATAGTCCGTTCCTCGTCACAATTATCACTCCAGCTGGGAATACAATTAGGTCCTAATCTGGATCTAATTCTGGCCGGCAAAGTTAAATTAAAGCCTGAACAAAATGAATTGAAGAAAATTGAAGTGGCCTTTGGCACCGTCATCTATGATATCTGAAGATAGCTCCTCAGATTATCTCCTGCCATCAGTATCAATGGCCTTCCTCTTTTTGTGCTTTTCTGATATGAAGACACTTCATTAGAATTAATAGTACTCAAACCAGGAGTGTCTCTGAATGTTAATAAAATGTGTCTGGTTAAATACGGTTCTATTCAAAGGAGAAGGTTGTTCTATTTTATGCAGCTGGGTCTAAAGGTAAACCAACAGATGTGACGACAAATGTACAAAAGGGTTGGTTTTTACTAACATTAAAAAGCTAAATTATTTGTCACAAACCAAATTTTTTCCATTAGTTAAAAAAATAAGGCATATGAGAAAGAAGATCCCATTGTTGTATTTGTAAATGTAAACCCAAAAATATTATTGATAGATGGACTGATGATCCACCCATGATTGTGACCATCATCTAGTAACTTTAATAGTTAATGTGTGATATATATATATACATATTTATAAAACCAGCTATATAACACCCTTCTTTATTAACTGTGTGTTGTATTTGCTGCGGTCCATCTTGGCCAGAACTCCCTTGTAAAAGAGGTTCTTAATCTCAATGGGATTGTTCGTTGGTAAATAAAGTTTACATTTAAAATAATAATAATAATTAGAGTCTTTGATGTGGTTTGACCTTTTAGTTATGGGGATATGAACAGGATATAATGGTTAAGGTCATTCTCCTTAATGCTGTCATTGGTCATTATTATTTTGACTGGGCTAGCTACTACATGCTAAATTTTAATATTACAATTCACAATGCACTGTATGTCAGGTCCTTCTTTTCTGCAGTACTATATAAGCTGAAACAGCTTAGTTGAGAGAATGTTAGAACTAAAGGACCTTGGTTCAATCCTGGGTTTTGCCAGCGGATGCAAAGTCTTTCTGAATTTCCCCCTTGGGGGATCAATAAAGTCTATCTTATCTGACTGCACATGGCTACTTTTTCATCAGTCAGTCCTGTCAGGTCTTAAGTCTGTAGGGACGGGGACTACAACAGTCTGAGACATAAACAGCTGTATATTTGCAAAGCAGCATGTGTGGGAGCCAGTGCCCACTGTAAAACCAAAACAGTTCATCTGCAGACGGTGCATCATATGTAGAGCTGTAGTTTTGTAAAAAATACAGTTTGTTTTAACACAAGCTCTAAGGAAAGGGATGACACTTACTAAATTAACATTCTGGATTACATATTTAAGTTTTAGTGTCATCGAGTTTGTGTAAAAAATGGCTTCGTGAGCTTAAAGTGCAGCTGAACATGTGGTGAATCCCAGGAGTTTATACGAGCGAAGGAGGCTCACACCTCAAGGTCCCATTATGGTTCTGCGGCAGACTGTCGCAGACGGTTTTCGTTTATGGTTGTGTGGGGAGCGATATTGCGAAACCCAGGACGGTATTGCCTTGTCCCACCTTCCTTACCTTTGATTGGATGGAACAGCTCTCCTCCTCTTGCTCCTAACCCTAACCCTAAGAAATGTTATGTGCCTGTGCTGCTTTTTTTTTTTTTTTTTTTGTCATCTGACTCGCCAGCCTAATGTGTCGGTCTTCAATGAGTCTTCCCTGTCAAATGACGACCAATAGGGGGAGAGCTGTTCCATCCAATCAGAGATAAGGAAGGTGGGACAAGGCAATGCCGTTCTGGGTTTCGCAATATTGCGTGCGGGGAGGTGTTGGTGTGTGCTATGTTATTCACTGCCACAACGCAAGGGGGCAGTCGCAGTTGAAGGAGTAGTTAGTGCAGTGTTTATCTTCCGGTGGAGCAACAGTTGTACAGTCTTGTACAGTCTGGACGACGAGTTGTACAGGTGTTGGTACTTCCTCACTTCTTCAATGAGACGCTCCTATTTCCATCCATGTTTTCAAGTATTTTAAAAATGGCGTTCGACAATATTTTTTATTTTGGCACTCGCAGCGGCAGAAATACGTGTACCGTGGTTACAGCAGACCAATCACAGCCCTCTTGTCTGCAACGTGGTCCGCGACGCTGTCTGCGTCAAGTCAGAATTTTTGGAGGAGTGCGCTGACTGCGATGGTGCCGCAGACGGTTTGCTGCGTGAGCATAAATTGGGCTTCAGCGGTGAGGGCTGCTCGAAACAGGCCAGAGTCAGCTGGAAAAGTTCTCAACACCACTTTAATTCAACTTTTGCTTAGTTCTGTGTGTTTATAGTCAGAGTGAATACAGCTGATGTACTTATTCTGATTTATTGTGTTTCTAAAGCATCTCACTTTTGTGAACTTCGCTTTTACAACATGCTCTGTGTACTGTTTATCACCTGCTGTGACTCTCCACCTCCACTCTATCTGTACGCAGAGTCAGCCAACACTTCTAACGTTGTCTAGGTGACAACTCAATGGTTGTATGATTTTTCATGTAGGCTGCAAACTTTGAGCTACTGATGTACTGCATCAGTGCAGAAGTTTGGAACACTTTAAAATGCAGAAACTTTCAAACCTCTCGAATGGTTCATAGAAAAAAATGATAGTTCAAAAAGAAAACAGAAATAGCTCCCACCTATTTATTTATGTATATATATATATATATATATATATATATAGTGATATATTGATATTGATATGAAAATCTGTACACAACATGTAGATGACATGTCAGGTGTGAAGTGAGGTCATGTTGCAGCTTATATTTAGGTGTGTCTTATAGCCCGGAAGATATGGTATGTATTTATTTATTTTAATTTTTGAAAACTTTTAGTAGGCTCAAAATTAATCTCTGGGTAGACTGTATCAGTGAACAGGGGGGGTAATATGTTGACCAGGCGTTCTTAAGCTCTACTTAATTTTTCACTTGTTTCATAAGAATAACGCTACATTTTAATGTTGTTTTTTTTTTAGGTCATTATTGCTTTTCCTTAGATGTTCAGTTCAACAGCAATCCTTAATCTAATACAAAAATGTTCATTTTCCAACACTGTCAAAGAGTTATTTATTCCTCCAATAGCTAAGGAGAGAAGCATATCAATTAAAGTGCTTTTAGCCTTCAAACTATCATTATAACTTCAACCTGTTGTTTTTTAAAGGTCACTGTGATTCTCATCAGTTCATGTTTGACTTGTTGGCTTATGATGCACATTTGTTAAATAAAGCCAACAGTTTGATTTAGTGTCATTGCTCACACACTAAAGCTGATTAGATCCAAACATGTCAGTAGTACCTTACCCTCCTGCCCTCACGCATCACTCATCTTAGATTGTAAAATTCCTGACACAGACTGAATGAAATGAGAAGTTATGTAACACAATATGGAGCAAATAATACAATGAACATAGCCTTGGAGTTTTCATTTGGTCATGAATGAAAAGCCAGTCTTTCTAGTTGCAGTTCACCAGAAAATGTTTTGGTGGGGGGGGGGGGGGGTATTGTTAGTATCATCGTTTAACTCCAATAACTGTGTAGTTTTGAATGTCCAAATAAAGTGAAATGTACTATAGTAAATGATAAATAAATGAGCTAAATTCAGTTTAACAGGTTTGACTACAGGGTCATTAACAGGTGGTTACATCAGAAAGAATGTGGTTGCACATGCTCGATGGTTTGGAGCATGCTCATATATATATATATATATATGGGGGGGGGGCATTGTATAGCGGCACAGGGCACATGGCCTCTTATTAAAAATAGTATATATTACACATAAAATCTAATGCAGTGTTTTTCATCTATGGTGTTGCCTGAAATTTCTAGTAATTGATAAAAAAAAAGTTTTAAGTACTAATACAAAATATTTTTTAATGATTCAATAAATAATTCATTATAATTAAAACACCATACACTTTCCTAATAAAAATCAAGTTCATATAAAATGCAAGACATAATATCTGAAAGGGTAGATCTTGGTTGACCCGATCATTTGACCACGTGTGTTACTACGCTTCAACCTGCCCGGTCCAAAAACCAGACTGAACAGAGAACGGAACGATTTCTTCACCTCGTTTCCAAGAGAAACCCAGAAGCAGACACTAAAAAGGTGCAATATACATTATACAGCCTAAACGTTGTCTAAAATGATAAGCACTGTGCCATTTTGGGTTCTATGCAGATGAAGTTTAATTCTAGTACTCTAATACTTAAGAATAATCGAATCTGAAAACTGGTTTAGAGCATCTGATGTCAGTACTGAGTTCTATTTGTAATATTTGCGATAATGTGCCATAAATTCAAGCAGGCCTGCAGACAGCTCATTTTATCTCTGTCTTTGTCCTGTCAGAGCTGTTTTGCATTCAAAATTGGTGTTAGGAAAAAAAATGGGGATTTAGTTTATTTTAAACATGATTAAAATCTCCTTTAGCTGGCTGTCTGTCTGGCTCAGAAATATATCTGTCAGCCCTGAGGGCTCCGCATCCCTTTCTTTAATGGATACATTCGCTGGATTACAAATCTGTAGCTCAGAGCAGTGTTAGATGATTAGCCTTGATCAATGCACAGAAACCTCACTTCTCACCTGACTTTATTTTACTTCTGTTAAATATCAAATCTGGGTGGCAAAGCGGCCAAGGAATTTGTGTGAATCCCGAGACACACACACACACACACAGAGAGAGAGAGAGAAAGAGAGAGAGAGAGAGAGGGAGGTCACTTGGCTTTTATAATATAGATGAATAAATGCAGCATCCATACATACATACACACAGATATATATACATACATGAACACACACACATATATATACATATACATACATACACACATACATATACATACACACATACACACAGATACATATACATACACACACATATATACATATACATACACACACGTATATACATATATACATACATGCACATTAGAAATGTCTTTTGCATGGCAGACCTGGCCAGGGTATGAACCATACAAAGTCAAAATTATATAAATCATATACATGATAGAATGAGAATATCTTTTTTGGCAGGGGGTTTATGTATTTTTGTATGTTAAGTATGTTATGTGTGGCTGTATATAAACATAACAAAGGCCCCTTAATGGCAGATGGATAGGAAATGAATACAACAGTTTTATTTTTAATGTTATACGTTTGAAAATTGAAAATAAAAAAGACTTTGATCAAAACATTAACAACAATTATTCCACCATAAGGTGAAGCCCAAAGGAAAGCAGTGCCATTCGTCTGTCACCACAGTCTATATGATACTTTTAAAATCATTAAAGGAGAGGAATGTTTGTAGTTTAAGAGTTTTCATACATAAGACGTAGGCACAAGGATTTACACTCCTCAGTCTTCACACGTAGGATTTTCCAGCACAATTAAATTAAGAGGACAAACATTGCAGGTGTGGCTCAACATGACCCACGGGTTCCAAACACAGGTCAGAATAACATCACGTCGGCCTTTGTGGACTCACAAAACTTACATCGATATATATATATAGCCCCCTTTAAGTCCATACCACCCTGCAGCCATAATCTCAGCTGTGCTGGAGTTCCACCCAGGGGTCTCCACTGATGGAGCCAGCAGAGCCACATCCACAGTAAAACAGCTCCCATCCCGAGGTCACCAATCACACTCTTGTCACACACTGCGTCTCTTAGCTGTGTCCTCGTCACGTTCTGTCTGGTTGGCTTCCTGACAATAAACAGACACAACTTCAGCCTCTGGCATAAAGTGACAGCCCTCGCAGTCCCACGGTGCTGTGGAAATCAGCACTCAGGATGGAGGTTTAGTTTTTGAATTTAGGAGTTTATCAAGAGACATAAAGATATATTTATTTTTTGTCCTGATATTGTCACATAAGTCCTACAACTTAAGTGTCTTTGCCGATTAGAAAAGTAATTTTTATGTTAGTGTGTACGACAGCTGCTGACGTCCATCCCCAGCACTGAGCCTAGAGCTCATTTCTGCAAAATGCGTCCTTTTAACACATTTTGCGCTGTCCTGTTTCTAGGCTTGCTCGCTGGTTTGTTAACCCCAAAGCAACGCTAAATGTGTTATCCCATTTCTGGGCTAGGTGGTTAAAAGTCTTGCTAAGTTCCATGTTACAGGACTGATTTTAAAGCCGGCCTTAGAATGATGGATATATTCTTGTAGCTTCATTTCACTTTATTTATGTAAAATATTTCCTCTATAAATAAAATTGAATTTAATATATTTTTTTATATTTTAAAAAAGAAGATTTCAAACACAAGTTTGAAAATATCTTTAATGATATCAGATTTTCCCCCTAGACATTGTACACCAAATGCCAAAAACAAATTTACTGTGTGAGGCTCGATCTGCTCACTGAATTTTATTCTCTGCATTGATTTAGATTTAGATAGAGATTACTTCAGGACATAGTACAGCAGAGGACAGAGTGGGTGTGGCTTTGAGAGATGAATGAATGAATGAATGAATGAGAGCAGTATCAAGGCAGAGCCAGTGAACCAGTGTGTGTGTATATGTGTGTATGTGTGTGTGTGTGTGCATGTATGCGTGTGTATGTGCATGTATGTGTGTGCGCGCATGTGTATGTGTGTGTACGTGTATGTGTTTGTATGTCTATGTGTGTGTGTGTGCATGTGTGTATGTCTGTGTGTGTGTGTCTATGTGTGTGTGTGTGTGTGTGTGTGTATGTGTATGTGTGTAATAAGGTATCAGTGAGTGGATGAGGGATCAGAGCAGGGTTCAGTGTTTCTATACATTCTGTTTTCCCAGGAACCATTTACAGTTCCTTTAATAAAGTCACCAGTGTGGAATAACTCTGGTCATCCTTGGACGTGCTGCCAGATGTGTGATATATGTGTGTAAATAGCCATTAATCATTCTTCATTCTAACCATAATGCTGACAGATGCATTCATTTGGGGGAGAGGAAGGTGTGTAAGGGGAAGGGGAATAGAAAATCTGGCTTTTGTGGGACTTGTACAATTATGCAAATCTATGACAAATAAAATTCAGTAACACACGGAGGTCTAAATGTCGTCGATGTTTAACAAACTGAAATAAATAGAGAAGGATGTTGACAAATTTTTCCACAGATGTGTTACATTGAACATTTTTGAAGCTTTCACCTGGATGACTGATAATTACTGACTGTCACAAGAATGTAGCAGTTTTGTTTTTTTTTAATCTTTGAAACAGAAACAGCAGTAGCGGAGGTGTTTGTGTTCATTCACTCACACATACCTACAAATAGCAAACTAATGATGGTTTAGCAAACACAAGCCCAGAAATAGATTTTGCATTCACCAAACCTCTGTGTTCACTTACCCATCATTAGTATCATCTTTGTTTTCTCCTTATTGCCTTTTTGCACCATGGCTCTGGAGGACTGGAATTTCATCTATGCTGTATATTGTAAATATATAGTGTATTTGACAATAAAGCTGACTTTGACTTTGATTAGCTCACTGTTTGCAAATGAAGAGTGCACTAACGGGTGCGTTCACAGATGGTAAATCTTATATTAACTCTCGAGAAATTCAATTTTTCTTATCATTGTGGCTCAAGTCTTAGAAATCAGGAAGCATTTTATATAGTATGCTTTACTAAAACCAGTCCATCTTTCATTCTTAGGCTTGGCACGAATTGGCCAGTCACAACACTGGAAAGAGACATGTTTTGTTTTTTTGTTTTTTTTATATCAAGCACAATGAAAATTAATTTGTCAACTTTTATTTAACTATTGAAAGTACAAAGAAAAGACTTCCGAAGACAACTTTATTTTGTAAAACTATACAAATTTTAACTCAAAATAACAATAACAACCTATTAGAATGTACAAATAACACTGTTCTATCAAATTCCACGATTGGTAGGTCCGTCTGTAACACAGGAAGGACCATCTACTGAAGGGCATTTTTCCGTGTTGAGTCTCTTGTCCACACATAAATGAAATTATAGGTCACTAAATTAGAAACACCCCAACACACACATGCCTTTTTGTGTAATGAATGTGTACTTATGTTTATGTAAATATGCCTGAAATGTCATATATAGCTCAAAGCCAAGGATGGAACCCACTGTTGAATGTGTGCGACTCTAAAATCCTCAAATAAAGCTGAACTGTTGTTACCAGAGTACATTAGAAACCCACCGTCTCTTAAAGCAGACATGTGCTGGTCATGCTTACAACATTAACTATGCTTGGTGTATTAATAATTAATCCGCAAGAGGGATGCAAATTCTGTTAAAAAAAAAAAAAATGCCATAAATGCACCACACTGGAACCTATGGGGAGCCGCCATTGTTGGCCACAAGTGATGTAACGAAGCGGATTATGGGTGATTGAGTACAAATAAAGAAGCAGTAGCCAGTGAAAAAGACTGAATTAAAGCACGCGTTCACACATGTTGTTTGTACAGATGTAGCCTTTGGACTCCATCATTGTCCTAGAGAACCAGTACTGGTCGATAATGGGTCATCTTATGGTTCTTTTCCACTTACATGGGACCAGCTCGTCTCAGCTCGACTCGTTACTCCTACACGGTGCGTTACTTCCTGTCGTCTGCTCAAAGTTGCCGAAAACTCGCTCGTTGTTTATTTTGGTTCTGTCACCATGTGGATTCATGTTTCGCTATTCACTGTCTACTTCCGCATCGGATTTATGTAAGTCGGTCACAGAGAAAACTGTCTGACCAATCAGTGTCTGCAGTGTCGTAACATCACGTTTTGGTATCTGCTCCAGGATTTTGGAACCTCAACTGAGGCGGTACTAAAAAACTAGTATCAGATCCCAGGTTCCAGGTCCTTTTTGGTAATGGAAAAGTGAAAGAGCCGTGTAGAGTAGAGCCGGTACCATGGAGTGGAAAAGCACCATTAGAGTGGGGTCTGCTGCACGGGGTCAGTGACCAGTCCATCGTAGCCCAGGTCATCAGATAATACAGTGAATCTGTATCATTACCGGTGCTGAAACAGCCTGTGAAGGAGGAAATGTGTCACTGACCATGACTGACTGACGGAGCAGTGACTTAGTACTCACATCAGAATCAGAAAGGTCTTAAAGTAAGGTTGCACATACAAGGAATTTTTTTTTTTGGTGCTTAACAATACACATGCAATATAGGTAGAATAGAAAAGAAAGCACTTAAGAAGAGTGCACTATATAGTGCAAAGTGTACTTGTCAATGGGCTATAATGTAACTTACTGGACAGAATTAGGGATCTGGAATATTATACGTAATCTTTTGAAATAGTAGTAGCTAGTAATAAATATTCACTATAGGCACCCTTTAAGGCAGCTGCACCAGAAATACAGGGGGGAAAAAAACGTAATCTTCAGTTCTTTGTATCAAAGATGAAAAACTCCATCCAGAATGATATCAGTGAGCACATTTACATCACCATAGAAATCCAATAAGTGGGAGTAATTAGATAATTATAATAATCAGATGTGATGCATTAGATGTATTTCAGAAATGTGATAATCATATAACCTTAGTTTAGATATTTCAGTACGTTAATGAATTTCTTTCAAAATGCATTCGTATATCGTAGGCAAGGCAGGATTATGTATAGAGCACATTTCATGTACGAGACAATTCAAAGTGCTTTACATAAAACATTAAAAGCATTGCAGCAGGGAAGCAATAAAAAGTATATGAGATTAAAAAAAAAAAAAAATAAAACCCAGATAAATAGATGAAACAGATAAAAAACAGTGCAGATCTGAATTTCTGGATAAAAACTTTATTCAAATGCAGCTGAGAACAGGTGGGTTTTTAACCATACTGGGTCCAACAGACCGGATCCACATGAGCTGAGGGGTCCGGTAGGTTCATACTGGGTCCAACAGACCGGATCCAGATGAGCTGGGGGTTCATACCGGCTCGGGAGGTCACTGATGTATTTTAGTCCAAAGTCATTCACAGTTTTATAGACCAACAACAGAACTAGTAGTTGCTTTTCCATCAGACATATGCGCAAAACGTTACCAATATTTACTAAATATAAAAAAAAAGCAGAAGTGCATGATGCTGTTTTTTCCATTAAACTACAAACGCAATGATTTGTTTAAGATGAGACTTTATTGATCCCACCATGGGGAAAGTTCACAGTTTTTATTTATTATCGCGAGATGACACAAGAA
Organism: Maxillicosta whitleyi; assembly: GCA_029822895.1. NCBI lineage: Eukaryota > Metazoa > Chordata > Actinopteri > Perciformes > Neosebastidae > Maxillicosta > Maxillicosta whitleyi. The sequence continues at coordinate 5,610 of JAPSES010120000.1, read as the reverse complement.
GTTATGCTATAAAAATGGTATTGAATGTAAATATCATGTTGATTTACATTATATTCATTATTATTTTTTATTACCCCTCTGTTCCATACTAAATTAAAAAACGGTTTGGTTTCCTGGTGTGTCCACACATACCGCACCATGTTTCTTTTAAAATTCTTTTTCTTTGTGTGTTATAATGTCCATCAACATCTGTTTTTTTTTATTTATTTTTTTTAAACATGAGTTAGTTGCAAAAAAACAGGTCTTTCCATTGCAGTTTTGCATGATATAGCATATGCGCAAAAACTTTAAATCAAAAATTCGTTTTGGCAAAATTATTGTTTTTCCATTAGGTAAAATTTTATGTGTAAATTATATTCACGCAATTTGATGGTCACTGGAAAAGTGAGTACAGATGGTAGACTCCAACTGCCTTTTATTGCCTTCTGCTCATGTTTGGCTAAGTAACTTCTGTCTTCAATGATTTCTTTCCTTTTTTTTTAAACACATGCAAAGATGTAAAGCACATGATGCCCATGCATGAAGACATCAGAGTATTGAGGAGAGGTCCAGATATATTTATCTGATTACTCATAATCACGTTCCTGCTGTTATCTGATAAAGTATCAGATTATTATGTTTACATGGTCACTCCAACTCCAGAAATTCGATAATAATTGTACTTTTAGTGTGCATGTAAATGGGCTCAGAGAAAGCATCTGTGGTTCGTGATGTACCTGAATGTGTTCAATTACGACAATTCATGAATATGTTCATATTTTGCATGAACATGAACTGATCTCACTGTTTTTCTGCCTGATGAACGAACTGTGAAGCAGTTCATTTTGGTGCGCTGTGCATTAGCATCATGTTCTATATACATAATGAAAAAAGAACTATTAACTATAAACAATTATAAACGATGAACATACTATTAATTATAAATTATTATGAAGAAACTATTAACTATAAACTATTATGAACTACGAACAAACTATTAACTATAAAAATGATAAACTATGAAAAAACTATTAAATATAAACAATTCTAAACTATGAACAAACTATTACCTAAACAATTATAAACTATGAACAAACTATTAACAATTATAAACTATGAACAAACTATTAACTATAAACTATTGTGAATTATGACGGAAGTCCATTTAGTCCATTTTGAAATCTGAGAACTGCACTTTGAACTAGTTCAGATAGAAAATGAACTTTCCCAACACCATCTGTGATGGTCTGGGGCTGCATCATTGTTTGTAACTATTAGACATTTTCCTGATTCCCAGACACTATGAATGATACATCTGGAGATGATCATTCAAAATTGAATCTGGCGCACTCTAGTTTATTTTGGGCAAATGTATCTTGAAGCAAATCTGTGAATCTCACCATCCATCTGACACTCCAGTTCAACCACTGGAAGTAAAATGAGTGCCCCTTTAAGACACATGAATAATAACTCATGAAAGCATTACTTTTGCTTGGTACCACATGGGCAAATACAGCAGAACCCCCCCCCCCCCCTCAAAGTAAACAATGACATGATGTATGGTCACGATGCTCCCCCCAGGGCCAGGTCATCCTTGTGTGACCTGTGTTTGTTGTGGAGATAATAGAGGCAAATATTTATGTGTGTGTTTGTGTATGATTCATTCTAGGTATCACAGCTGGAGGTTTCAACTGAACTAGGCCACACTTTAGCCTGAAGTGAGTGAATATTTAACCCATCACAGCTGCGTGGGGAAAAGTGAACCCAGAAGCACAAACAGGACTCTTGTTAATTCACATTTTGGCCTCGGAGAGAGGTATATGCCAGATATATGCCAACATGTACGGTTCAGTAACTGTTCAAAGTGTGCATTCCCCTTTTTCTGTGAATTGTTCAGTGTTAATAAACGTGGAAGCATTGTCGGCACCCGTTGGCCCTAGCAGCATAAATCAGCAGATTGTTGTACAGAAGGCTGCCATCATTATCATGACAAAACAGCTGGGATGTTATCCTTAATTAGAGGCTTAAGTGAATGGAGTCTTTTTTCACCTCATTTAATTAATGAGCTCTACTGGAGTAAGAAACCTGGCATGCTACACATTTGGCATTCTCAAATGTGACTGAAATATCCCTTGGCCAGCAAACTTAGCCAACTCTTTTGTCAGCAAAATGCAATTATTTCTTTTTCTCTTTGACAACAGTGATGAATTCACAATTCACCCAACTTGAATTAGCTGCGTATGTCTTCTTTTTCGCCGTCTCTAGCACTGAGGCTATTCTTAGCTCGCATATGTCATCACGTCAGGCCCAATGGGCATGAAAATATGAGATTAAAAACATCTGAGTATTTGTATTCATTTTGATAATTACATTTAATCCGACATCTGTTGCAACTAGATGCGTTTTATCATATTTCTACTGTATGATACATGTTGCCAGCTCATGCCTGAGGTAAAGTAACAAGCAATTTATTATTAATAGAAGCTCAGCTCAGTGTTATGGATTTGCCCTTGTGGAGTGATAATAGATGCTGATGCGTTAAAAAAAAGTTTTTTACAGTCACACAGACATGGGTCTAGCTCGGAATTAATTTCCAAAAGCTGTGAACAACAAAAACTGAAAAGTACCATTTAGCATATGACCTTGACTGCTAAGCAAAATGAAACCCTCAAACAGCAATGCAAGTTAATATATCAAGAAATAAATCTTTGTCTTTTCAGCAATGTGCAAGGCCATTGATGATCCTAAAATTAGACATTTACTGTATCAGAGAAGTGACTCTGATACATTTATTCATTTGGCTAAACAGAGATTCTTCAAAATTACATTCTGAAATGGAGATAAAAATATAAAAACTTTCACAAAATGTAACACTTTTTCGTTGCCGTACCCTAGATTTCCCTAAATCCTCCTGAATCTGTATCTCAAAATGGATGCTTATGTGATTATATGGGCACGTTTTTTTAAACAACCCATATTGTTATTATTAATGTTTTTATTCACTCTTACTTTATTGCTAATGCTTTTGTTATGGACTGATTACACTGCATATTGATCTAATAACTACTCTAATTAATTTATCCTTGGCACTGAAAACAGAGGAATGTTTTTACCAAATGTAATTACTGCCGTATATTTAAAGCAGTGATATTTAGCTTTTTAAAAATTTAATTATGTATTTTCTCACATTTCCCTGTGTTCTACATAAACTGTAAATGTTCTGCTTGGGTCTGAATTCTTCATTAATTCAACTCCACAGGTTCATCTTCAACACTATTTCTCAGTAATGACACCAGAAAGGTGGTTTGGAGCGCTGGCCCTTTAAATGCAAATGAGCCACTTAAGGCCCCGCCCCCCTCCAGGTTATTAACTATACTGCTCTGTCCTGTTCAACCAACAACTGAACATTTTAATTAATTGGCTCTATCTATCTATCTATCTATCTATCACAACTGCTGCTGATAAACAATTATGCCTTACTCAGAGAAATGTTGACCTTCTATTGCAAATGTCATGACATTTTATAAACATATTATATTATAGACATAACAAATTAAGCTCAAATTAAAATAGATTGAAGAAATTTTGCTCCAATTAATATAAAGGTATAAAATAGCTTTGCAGCGCCTGTATGGTTCACACAGTAAAACTTTTGGAACTATTAGCGTCCAAATACACAAATAAATGAAGCAAAGATTAATAAAAAGGGGGTTTAGCAAAATACAACCTCTTTAAATTAATTCATTTTCCTCTATTTTATTTCATGTATTTTACCTTTGTGAGGAAGGTGCAATATGTAAATTAGGTTTATGACATTATTCTGTTCATGCTGACTCCAAAATGTGTGGTTTGTTTACTATATGTGTCCAAATGTGAATGAAGCGGTGTGTAGCACTGTTGTCCAGGACAAATTTCCGGTGTGGAACTTTATCCTGATCCTATATATTTATATGTTTATTACCTCCACCAAGAGGTAGTGCTTTCGCCTGGGTTTGTTCATGTGTTTATGTGTTTATTTGTTAGCAAGATAACTCAAAAAGTTATGAACAGATTTTAATGAAATTTTTAGGAAATGTTCGCTCTGAGACAAGGAAGAGCTGATTAAATTTTGGAGGTGATCCAGATCATCGTGTGGATCCAGGAATATTTTAAAGGATTCCCTATTAGTTATTATTATTGGCCTTGTTGTAGTACTAACAAATGTCCACCAGATGGCAGTGGAACTCCTCTTTTATCGGGCTGCACTGGCTGGCTGACTGACCGTTGTAGAGAAAGTAAATTAAGGCCCCACCTACCCTGAAAGCTTATTGGCTAGTTTTGCTTATTGCTACCAATCAGTGCTTTCACTGTCCAGCACTGGAACAGACACACATGCAGTCACACACAGGTTCCACCAACACACAGTCTGTCACACACTCACACAGTACAAAAAAACAAACACCTCACATAGTCTAAAATCTGGGATATTTTATCTGACTCAGGGAGACTCCTGGAACTTCTGGGAGACTTGGGATGTCTGCTTTACCTTCTTTGTAATTCCGTTTGCTTTGGCGCAGTCCTTGGTGAACTTTTTCCTTTTTTCAAAGACATCGGCCACGGATATAAAATAGATAAAAAAACAAATGTGGGAGTAATATTGCGGGGTGTCAGTCACAATATGTGGGGGAACTGTGCTGCTTGGTGGAGGTTTGTGCTCTCCGAGTGCTTTTCTAGTTATATTATATAATAGCATAGACTAACGTAGTGATCATGTTAATGACCTTGGAGCCTTTGCCTGCCTGACTGTAAAGTCCCTGCAGAGCACCGGATGCAGGAGGGTGAAGAACAGGATAGCCTCTACCTGACCTGTTGGCCAAAGGCTGCATCACCGAAGGCACTGCAGATGACCAGACGACATGTTTGTAATATTCAATTCATTATATAGTGTTTCATACATATAATGCTCCATGAGTGCACCTGGAAGATGCTTTATTTTCTCTGTGAAGAAATAGAATATCCACATCTTCCACAGTCTGGCAGAAATTATCTGGCAGATATTTTAAGCATATGAAGAATGAATCATCAGTAAAGTGTGTGTTAACTGTATGGTCAAAGCTGCCACATGGTCGTTAAACTGTAGGTTGATTCATGTCACAACAGGCAGGTCTGAACAGGGTTAGAAACAGCGTATTTGTATTTGTCCTCATACAAAAGGGTCACACTGAGGTGGGGTAAACAAAAGTGAGAAAAGATGGCAGTGCTGGGGAGTACAAATGGGGAAATGGAAATTAGCCCAGATATCTACTGTAGCTGATTTATGACCACAGACTGACCCTGTGGCTGATATTTAACATCCCAGGAAAGTAGGTCTAGCATTTCCACTACTTGAAAAACAAAAAAGTGAGCGTGTTCACAGAAAAACAAAAACACCAGCTTCAGGTTCCGTAACTTTCAGAGCATACAAGCTTCTAGGTGAAGTACTAAACTCTTTATCAGGCAAGTGACTATTTTTGGTAATTTCCATATACAAAGTTAAAGTGAGGACAGTGAGTCAGCAATCTCAGGTCCAATGTGGTCTACAGGGTCTGTAAGGTCCACCTGTGTATGAACAGTGAGTGGACCTGCTGTTAGGTACCATGAAGTAATGGTACT
>JAPSES010119777.1:0-16661 GCA_029822895.1 Maxillicosta whitleyi | reverse complement strand
AGTACTTGGACTTTTACACTTTAAAGGACATTTTAAAGGAAATACTGAGTACTTTTACTGAAGGAAGATTCTGGATGCAGTACTTCTACTTTTACTTGAGTAAATATTTTGCAGGGTATTGGTACTTTTACTTCAGTACTTCCTCCAGCCCTGATGTAAACTCAAAAACAGTTCAAGTCCACTTTTTGCTTTGCTTTATCATCATGACGACGTGGCTGTCAGTGTCCTGTTCCACAGTGGGCGCTCAGAGCCGGAGCGTCACAGTCAGACTCTTCTGGAGATAAACGTGGCATCCTGATTCTTCTGCTGCTTCTGAAGGACCTGGACGTTGTACCTTCTGAACCGGGGCCGTTCTCAGTTCTGTGTGACGCATCGGGTCCGTTTCACGCTGTGATACAAAACTGTTTACTCTGTCATATCGGACAAAACAGGACCCGTGTCCCAGTGTCTGACCCATGTGTTCTGTCTGTTCTGGGTCCTGTTGATGCAGGAGATCAACCTCCCAGTAAAAGTGGGCGGGACTTCAACTGATGTCAACTAATTAACTGAAAGTCCATCAGAGGTGTCAAGTAATGAAGTACAAATACCCCATTACTTCACTTTAGTAGTTATTTATGCTTTACTGGAGTAATTATTTTTCAGATGAGTTTCTTCTTCTGCTCCTCATGTTTTCATTTAATTATCTGCACTTTTTAGTCTTTACATCTTAAAAATAACCTCTTTATTCCTATTTTATTTGTTTTCACTCCAGTTCATCCTCGTTCAAATTCAGAAAACTAATCAGATAAACAGCTCCATCTGTACAGAGTGAATCTGATTGGATGAGCAGTATACACGTGTCCCATTCTGACACCCTATTGGTCCATCACACCTGACCCTCTGCTCCATCAAACACATGTTAATGCTCAGTTGGACAAATATATGGTTCTTTAATACATTTACATTGGACTAAAATGTGTTTGTTTTCAGTGTTTCAGCTCAAACAGGTAGACTAGTGCATCCCACATGTTTCAACATTAATATTTTAATAGAACATTATAGTCATTATGGCCTTTAGAAACATGTGTTTTTGTGGAGGGAGGGTAGTGCAGTATAGGCCCCTCCCCCGTGGCACTGCCTACGCTTTGGTCCTAATGGTATTATTTTCACTTACATTTACTTTTATACTTTAAATAGTTTTGAAAACAGTACTTTTACACTTTCACTGAATAAAAAGCTTCTGTTTAACCTTAAACTTCCATCGTATTTAAACCCACCTGTTCTCAGCTGCATTTGTTTACATCTGCACTGTTTCCTTTAAGCTTAAAATTTTTATCCGTTTTATCAGTTTCATTTATTTATTTTTAATCTTTATTCTTTTTTATTTCTTGCATATACATTTTTATTCCCACTGTAATGCTCTTAATGTTCGATGTAAAACACTGAATCGTCTTGTACATGAAATGTGTGATAGGATTAAACCTGCCTCGTCTTAGGAATCAATGGGATAGAGTTAGGGTTCGGACACCTGTGAAGTCCATATACGACCCCCTATTAGTGACCAACAGGAACTATTGATATCTACAACTGTGTATGTGTTAGAAATTATAATATGGACTATTATACATAAAGGAAAATTTTCCATAATAGAAAAAACCCCAAGTTTTCAAAAAACTACACATAAAATTTGAAATGAATCCTACCAATAGCTTCAGAAATTGTTAAAATGTAAACATTGGTGATCTTTAGTTTGACCCTTCAAGGCCACTGAAGGTCAAAGGTGACAGCAGACCCAAATGAAAGTCCATGTATGCCTTCCTGTCCGTGGTGGGTGGGTAAACCTGCTCCCCACAGTCACAGTCCTGTCATGTTCTGTCCACTGAACACAGATGACGTCTGACAGTAACTATGGTAACTATATGTGACATCTGTAAAGTTATAAAGCTTCCAAATATGGACCATTTGGAGGAAACGCACATTCTCCACATTTCAAAACATCTGTGAACACACTTTGTAGACAGTGCCTCATACCACATAAAATATGAAATGTATCTGATCAGCGGTTTGATCAGCGAAGAAGCTGCAGCTGTGTTTTGTTTTTAATTTTATTACTTTTATTTTTTTCCTTCCATATGCCATATCATTTTACAATAAATGTCAAACCAGGTCTGAATCATAAATATATCTGTGCACTTTGCTGTTTCAATTATGGACATAAAATTACCTTTATCTAAATTATTTTTCTTACTGTATATATTGTATTGTATTATATGTTTTTCATTTTTGTCCCTGTCATGCTACTGTTATAACCCAATATCCCAGATAAAGTACTTCTATTCTGACTTTTATTAGACTTTTACACTGCTTCTATCTCTGGCCTTTTATACTTTCACTATGACAGACTTCTGCATAATAATCTGGATGTGTCAAAGAGCAAATAAAAGAATCTTTTCCATCTTCTCTGAAAATGACGCTGCTGGACACAGAACCTTCATCATAACTCCTGACCCATTGGCCGGTGAGATAAAGAAAATCAAAACCTAACATTTCATAGTCATTCCTCATCAATTCAACAACAAAACTAAAACCAAATCCCATTTCTGGAACCTTTTCGACATTCAATAAGTTTAGAGATAATGATCAGTTGGTTCAGAAGTGGAGTCTCTTCACCACCGACACACGTCTTATCTGGACTGGACAGTGAACACGTTGAACCTTATGCAACATTTATTCATTACTTATTCTTCATTTGAGGCAGTAAATGGCTCATGGTTGATTAGAAAATTTTAGATGGACACATAAAACTAATAATGTGGAAGTCTAAATGAGGCTACATGTCCCAATGGTTCCATCTGATGCACAATTACTTTAAATAACATAAGGTAAATTTAAAGGTTTTGCAAATTTGAAGAACGACTGTGTATGTTTTAAACAGATTTAATGACAAATAAATCACATTTATGCAAAGAATCCATTTGCCATTCCTATCATTGTGGGCTACATGCTTTTTTTTTTTTTTTTTTTTTTAATGTTAAATTATATGTAATCAACCTAAAAGAAGATGTAAATTTACAGCTTCTGAATCACATGATGTTCGACCCTTGAAGCAGACTGATGAACTGTTGACCGAATAATGCACATCATTGGCTGTTTTTTGTTCAGATTCTCTGATCGTTAAAAACACAGAAAATAGGTCTGTGGTTTAAAGCCTTTAGTTAAATTGGCTTCATAGGACTAAAAAAAAACCCACTAACCTGTTTTATATGAGCATTTTTGCACATTTATTGTATACATTTCCTTAATTATATTGCAGATATTAATAATATATTGTCTGGCAAACATTGTATTATTTGCTATTTTAATGTTGAATCTATATATTTAGAGCTTTATATATTTTTTTTTTCTTTTGCTGTTGTATTAATATTTTTTTTCCTGCTACTTTTCATTATATTCGAAGGGAGCGACTGTGACACCCGATAACCTCCCCCTGGGATTAATAAAGTATTCTGATTGTGAAATTAAAAGGAATCATAACCATCCATGCCATTAGATCATCTTTCTGCAACAGTCTCAAACCGCCACAGGATACAGTGAACAAATTTATATTAACGGCCACACACACATACACACACACGTAAAAGGCGCTGATACTTTATACCTAATCATTTATTTATAGTAAGTATAATTTATGCGTGTTGTGCCTCATATGTGACACACTACTGCTTTATTGTAAATGTGTAATTTATAGTATAATTTATATGCATTTGTGCTGCACGTATCTGGCGAAAAAGTAAAGCTCCACAAACCCTTGGATCTCGTCTTCGGTCTCGTCGTGTAGCGTCACCTCGGGGACAATAAGAAATGACTACATTAAACTTTCATTTGTTCTGATAGAAAACCTGCACACTTCATTAGCCTGTTCAGATATTTGAAGAGCGGGAACAGGGACGCACAACACGCCAAGTTAAATCAAACCAGTGCTGCTCTGGCGTTTCCCTACATATGCGAGTGCATCTCCAGCGGATACCGGCTCAATTACCCACCGACAAACTGTTTTACAGCCGCAGTCTCCACCTGAACGTAGACGCTTTATTTTTATTTTAAGCATTTCCACATTTTTGCCGCCTCTTTCCTGTCCCGTCGTGCCCCAACTGAGCAATAAGTGGCCATGTTAGCACCCCATCTCATATGTAATTACGTTGCACTAACAGGTGTTTCCACGCACCCGCAAACCTACAATCCAGCCCAGGGAGCAGATTGGAACACGAAGACGCCAAAACCATACTCATAATTTACTCCTGAGCTGGAATGTCAGGGATTCTCAGAATTCACAGACACCTGGTTCACCACAACAGCTTTTCTGTTCTTTTTTTTTTTTTTTTTTGGAAAAACAAAAAGCTTTTATTTCAGCGTTGACATGTAGGAGGGGACTGTACAAGTTAGAGATGAGCTAAAATCAGAATAATCCCAGTGTTTTGTCGATTTTAACACACATATATATATATATATAAATATATATATGTACACACATTCCTGGATGATGCAGGTGCGCGGTCGCTGTCGTCACTGCAGGTCGTCATCATCAAAAAGATCCTCGAAGTCTGCAGGAAGAAAACAGAAACACAAGTAGAAGAAGATTATGTAAAGACCAGATCACAATACTACTCCTACGTTGTCACTGTTACGTAAAAGTGTTGAAATCCTTCTTTTCTTTTTATCTAAATAAGGTCAGACTTCTTCCTCTGGTAGGTCCTTCTATCGACCTTATGCCTCAGAAAAAGGCAGTGACATTTTGTTTTTCTGCGTCTGTATTGTCCTTTGTCTGGTATTTTACTGCACCTGACCATTTTACACTTTTCTACCACTGAAGTTTTTTTTTGCAGATCTGATTTTCACTGTGACCTTTGTGAATGTGGGAAGCATTTGTCTCAGGTTTAAAGCACTGGTGCGGTAGTTGTATCAGCTGAAAACTCCTCAACGCTTTTTATTTCGCCAGCTCATACAAGGGTATTGAACTGAAACTGAAACTACAGCACATTTCACCTGCACAAAGGTAGGTCTGCTCCATATCTGGGTAATAGTCTGGACCCTGATCTGGATTACAGGAGTTTGTTGGTTAACCCTTTAACCCCCGAATTCATTATATTATTTACTCAATAAGACAAATTGCTGATTAAAAAGACCTTGTTCTTTCCATTGACATCTAAGCATGCACAGTGCAGCCCCCCCACCTGTGGAATGGGGGGGCAAAACACAGAGCAGTGAGTGAGACTGACTCACTATAAAAATACATGGTTTGGGCTTTTTTTTTTTAACTCTGTTTTCCTTTTTTTTTTTTATTGTTTGCAGTGAAGACTCGATTTTCCTTTATTTTTCACTGTATTTTTTTTTAACTCAGTTTTAATCGTTCAACTGCTTTTTGGAGTTCAACCCGAGGTCAAAAAGCAGCTGGATTGATTTAGAAAAAAAAAAAGCCCCAAAACAAGAACCACTAAGAGAAAACGTAAATCCTTGTTGTTTACTTTGTTCCAGTTCACAGTTCATGTTCAACATCCTAAATCTCCTATTGATGTTCATTCTAGATCCTTATTTAGTCCAAATCTGTCAAAACTTCAGTTCCTCTCTTTGTCTTTCTCTGTTCTTCCATCTGTTTTGACCTAAAACACACAGTAAAACAAAAGCACTGAAGAAAAGGAACACAAGCACATACTCAGCAGCTTTAATGAAGCTGAAACAGACGCATATTCACATCTGTTTGTTTACCTGAAATAATGTCTCTGGTATTAAAGGGGTAAAGATTACCCAGCATAAAGAGATAATGGCACTTTTGGATATTTTGTTTGTGATTTTCTCAAAAGTTATGCAGTTATTGCTTTAAAAAAAACAACACACACTCTATGACAACATCCATCGACATGATTCATTACTTGCCGATTCATCAAAACCCGACGGCATATTTTAATTTCCTTTGTAATTTGTTCTTATTTCCTCATAGTAACTTCTGTACATTGTTCATTTGTTCAGTTTTCATATACAACCTCTTCATTTTATGTCTTGGGTCAGGCTTTTAGTAGGGATGCACCGACATGAAAATTTGTGGCTGAAGCCGAATAAAATATAAAAGCTTGGCCGAATACCGAATATTGAGTACGGTTCGGTTTTTCAGTTTTTTTTAATAGTGCATAATTAGAATAAAGGTTTACACTTTTTTTTTTTTTAAAGTAAATGTTTATAGAATATTCCACAACACTAAATGGTTGATGGTCCAAACCCATGACCTCCATTACCTTCTTTGTTTGCAGTTTACTTTGGCGCTGTCCTTTATGAACTTTTTTGGTTTTCTCACAGACGCGGCCCACGGATGGAGTGGGTGTGTTGGGACAAGAAGCTTTGGTTTTAGCTGCTGCAGCTGTCTGTCTGTCCGTCCGTCTGTCGTACTCATGCTATTCAGGATGTGTGGCTTTTAAATGACTCATTAAAGCAGCGGTGCTAAAGGACTTTGCAGAAGAACCCCCTCTAGGTAGTTTGGTTGCACACTCATTGCAAACTGCAGTTCTCTTCTCGCTCTAACACTTTAAAATATCTCCACACCACTGATATTTTACTGCACGTCGTCCGATTATGTCATAGCCTCACACGCTACTATTCAGCCTTTTTTATAAAACTCACTCCACCGAAAGCTCAATGTGGCTTTTTTTTTTTTTGTTGCCATTTTTGGCCGAATATATTCGGTTACTGAATATTCGGTGCATCCCTAGCTTTTAGTTATTTTTCTCTGACTAGATTCTCCGTAGTTTAGCATCATTTTTGGGCTGATTTTACTACATTACTTAGCCAGCTACGGTCCACAACAGGGGTGGTCCGAGGGCCAAACCTTGCCTAGGGGGTCCAGTCTGGCTGGTGGGATGAATTTGTGAAATGCAGAAATTACACTGATGATAGAAACAGTCCGTGGTGTCAAAATCATTTCAGTTCAGGGGTCACATTCAGACCAATTTGATATCAAGTGGGTCAGAACCAGTACAATACCATCATGATAACAACTCCTAACCTCTCTCCTTGTTTTGGTGTAAAAATGAAAAATTGCATGAAAAGTTTTACATTTACAAGCTTTATAACCTGAACACAGATGAACAACCTGAGATATCTTTAAAGAAATTAGTGTAATTTTATGTAATGTTTTATGTAATGTCTTATACATTGACTAAATGTTTTATGTATTTGTAGACCCACTGTGATCTGTGACTTATAATGCACAGGTAGAAATAATAAACTGAGGCAAAATGTTAAAATTGCAGCAATTTTACTCAAGAAATCTCAGGTTGTTTGTGGTTGTTCATGTTCAATCATAATATTTAACAGTTTGTAGATGTAAGCGTTTTTATAATGTCATTTACTTTTTTCACTGTTATTATTTTGCTGGTCTGGTCCATTTGAGATCATATGGGGCTGAATGTGGCCCCTGAACTAAAATGAGTTTGACACCCCCGGCCTTGGCGGTTATAGAAGGTTGGAGTGTGTGTTCTGCTCCTACATGTTCAGGGGGTGATGAGTCTGTGTGTGTTTCATGTCCACATGTGTAACACACACAGACTAAAGCATCATCACATTAAAAGTACATTGAGCTGTAATGTTTCCATTAATTTCCTTAAGTGCCCACACAGACTGTTGTCTCCCATTAATTGTTTTATAACCGATCGATAATGTTTTCAAACTAACGTACGTCTTAATGTTCTGTGTAAATCTCAGTCATTGTTCCGTCAACAATAGCGTAAAGAACACATTGTCACATAATGAAATAATGTGGACTGACAGCATTCACTTACGTGTAGCAGACGCTCAAATATCACTATGAAGACACTGACATAAACACGTAACAACATGTGCCAAAAACAGTAACGCTACAAACAAAAGGGGTTTAAAGGTCAACTGATAAAAACCTCATTAATCCTCTTATGTTCACTCTTCAGGAACAACAGTAATGTTCCCAGTTACCGGCTGCATTTCTATTTTCCTCTAAAGTTGTCTGAAACCATTAAATCCTAATAATCTGTTATAATATCTACTTATTAACCCCATTACATTACATACTGGTGTTATCCTGTACAAGACATTTAAGGAGGATTTTTACACTGTATTTAATCCTGTGGGCCTATTTCTTCATATATATTTTGTTCTTGTTGTTCCTTACGAAACAGATATTAATATGTATGTACACTAATCACAATACTGACTGAATAAATGTAAATCTCAGCTGCTTTAGCACATTTGTTTCATTGTGATATTATGGTTGTTGAAGCTGAAGGAAAACTAGTGTAGAATTACAAAACACTGTGATGAGAACTGAAGAAAACACTGATTCAACCTGAATAATAATGACAAATACATGAAACTATGTTGCCACAAAAGATTCAGCATTTGTGTGATAAAATAGTAATCATAATAATTATACATACTTACCAATATTTTGGAAATGAAAGATGACTTGTCATTTTAAGATTGTCATAACTATGAGTAACAGTGATTTTTTTTTCATCAAAAAGTTTTGGCAGAAAAAAAAAAGCATATATTCTGAATATTAAATGGGTCATATCCTCTACATTTGTATATATCAATGCACCATCTTTAACAGTAACAGAATGCAGGCTAAAAATAAATACCAGTGTGTAAGCATGGAGCACTTACTAGTTTATGCTACAGCAGCAAAATAAAAGTAAATAAGTGAAAAAGTAATTAAAACACAGCGTGCTTCAGTGCTTTATGGAGAGATGTGCTTTCCTTTTTTTTTTGTGAATGCATTTCCAAATGAATGTAAAATACTGCAGCAAAAAGTGGGATTTGAGACTCCTTGAAATCGAATAAAATGCGAAATGTAAATAACCAGCATCCCACCGTCGTGTCTACATTATAACTGTTCATATTCATGTCAGTTCATAGAAAGAGCTCAATGCAAAACCCACCGAGCCCCATTAAACGCTCTCTTTCAAATCAATCAATAGAGTCGAATTAACATTCTCTAACTGAAAACCCCCATCATGCCTTTCTGCTCTAGTCTTATCAGACTTCTCAGCTGATGAGGAGGGAAGCCTCTTCCCCTTTAACGACACAGACTCCCGGGGGGGGGGGTTAGAGGGCCCTCATCCTGATTAGTGTGGTGAATTTCACTGTGCAGATATTAAAATGTGAAGCGCGAAAGCCTGAGGTGGCGTTAGAACTCATTAAAGAGCATCACTTTAAATGTGTACGGCATGTCACACTGAACACGTGTGCCCATTTGCAAGTTACGCCTGGTGTAAAAGTGCAGAAATTAGCAGCTTAATAAAAGGCCCCTATGAGAATGGGATCACTGTATGCCATGAGCTTTGTACCACGCATAAGATATTAAGTAATTGTGCTGAATTTAGAGGGAATTTGCTGGATGTCTGTATTAGCTCTGTTAACAACCCAAGAGATCTGAGGTTGTGTGTTTAACGCAGCCTACTGGCGAGATGCCCTGCTGGGCTTCAGTCTGACAGCAGCTATAAACTCCCTTCACCATCCTCCTCTTCTCTGCACTTTTCCCTTCTTTCCTTTTTTTTCTTTCATTCCCAGCTTTTTAACAATCAGCTCTTTTCTTTCTAGGTCATGTGCAGCTGAGACAAAGTTGTTTTGCCAGCAGCAACCCTGCAAGACGGAAAATGCATTAGCTTAGTGTTTTTCGTGCGTCTTTTCTTTACGCGTTGGCATGTGTGAGCGCTTCCCAGCACATAAACCTGTGTTTACAAGGGGATGAATGAGATATATGAGGGTTAATGTGAGCAGAGGGCAGTCTTTTAAAGTTTAAACAACTTTCTAAGAAGATGGTTACTGTTCCAGTTTTCCACTTTATATTATATAAACATTTTGACAGTAATTAATTAAATGTTTAAGAAGCACTGAAGAAACAATCAGGATTCACTTTGCATCAGGAAAAAAAAAAAAAAAAAAAAACATGTGAAAACTTATTTTAAATTGAATGAGACCTTGCAAAACCCTACAGCTTGACTCAAAACACCAAACTAATAAAATATAGATAAATACACACAGAATTAATATTTTACCTGTGCTTTTGAAGCCTGGTCAGTTACATTTTGGTATTCTCTGTATGCATCTCCAAGTCTTATCAATTGTTTATTTTTCACTGGATTGAGTCTAAATTTGTTACGAACCCCCCCCCCCACACACACACACAAAAAAAAAAATAACAACATAGATATGAAATGAAACGATACATATAACTTTCCTCAACCAAATAAAAGATCTTTAATTTTCCCAAATTAACATCTGCACTAGTTTTAATGTGCAGTGGCGTCCAGGGTGTTCGCTCCAGTGACCCATGTGAACCTAGTGAGGATGAAGCAGGTTCAGAAGATAAATGAATGAAAGTCTGCACTAATTTTAATGTTCTTAAAATATGTATTTGACTCTACGTAATATAAGTACAATTGAACCCAATGAGGACGTTCTTAAATCCTGCACATGGAGAACCACAGACCATAATAACTTCCAGTGATGACAAAAGAATTGAATGTCCATTACAAGAAAATACAAACTAAAGTTTACTTTTTATGTTTTTGAGCATAAAGAAAAGCCATCATCTAAGTTGTACATTATGCTTCAGTTTTCTTGGATGTTCAATGCGAAGTTTTCAGTTTCACCTTAATTTTGATTTAGAGCAAACATACAAAAACCTGAATAAATGATGACAATTTATTAACTAAGTATTTTGGGCAGAACTATGTGATTGAATGCAAGTGTGAGACCCAGAAATAAGATTATGATGCAGGAGACCAGATTCTGCTCTGCCGTCTGCATCTATGTGCTTTTATTACTGTTTATCGCTATTTTATGTGTGCGCATGTGTGTGTGTTGTGTGTGCATGCGTGAAAGGAGGGGTGTGAGTTTGAGTATGTGTGTCTTCATGTTCATTTCTAATTGCAGGGGAAAAGGGTGGTTGGCTGGGGGGAATGATTTTAATCTGTAAAGCACTTTGAGTTGCACTTTTGTACGAAGAGCGCTATATAAATAAAGTTTGATTGAGTTTGATTGAAGGATTAACTACTACTGAACTTTTTGTGAACTATTAATGACCAAGGTCAAATTGCCCCCTAGCCTATATAATCCCCCATGGCTCTATGTATTTTTCTTTACATCTTTCATACTTTGCATTGTGTCTTTTTTTGTCAAAGTTGAGGTTAAAACCAATTGTACCACGTTACTTTACCAACTTAAAAGAATCAGTAATGAATGATGGACGTTACCTCCACAAATCCTTTTCAATGAAAAATTTTCATACATACAAACAAATACAAAACACAGCTACAGCTTATGTACAAAACAAAACTGGAGGTTTGAGATGGTGGTTCTTAACAGGTACATAAATGTAACAGTGGAAAACCGGACTCACCGTTAAAGAAATCCGAGTGCACTGCCTTTTCGTTGGCTGCCAGGTCCATTAACAGGCCACTGCTGCCTCCTGCCTGTTAACACACAGCAAGGCATCAGCAAAGTTCATGCACAGTATTACACAGTCCAGACATAGTACACAACAAGAGATTTATTAATAGACGGTAAAAAAAAAAAAAATACTGGGATATATTCAGCTCATCAACTGGGGAAAAGTGTGAGGTTGGCAAAAAATAAAGACGCAGTTGCTGATCTAAGCACAATGTCATCGAGCAAAAAATATTACCTAAAATGGCCTCAGGAAAAAAAACACACATTTACTACATTTACTAGTCTTAAATCTTCGACATGACTCGTATAAAGGAGTTGCTACTGTTACAAAACACTGAGCAAATATACATCATTTAGCTTGTTAGCATTAGCCAGCGTTTGTATTCTCGCAACAAATCTTTCAACCAACCTCATCAAAATCCCCGTACGGACCAGCTCCTTCAGGAAACATCTCGTCGACAGCAGGTTTCATATTGTTTAATTCTTTATTTTACCTTAAATAAAAATAAATTCAGTGCTGGAGCTTGAGTTTGCTGTCTGGCAAGCTAGCAGCTCGGGAGTCGTAAACAAAGCAACTATGTGCAACACTTAAATGTGTCCGACTGTGTGAACTAGCACCATCCACACATGGTACCGCTTAATAATAATAATAATAATAATAATAATAATAATAATAATAATAATAATAATAATAATAATAATAATAATAATAATAATGATGATAATAATAATAATAATAATAATAATAATAAAGACAATAAGAAATATAGAAAGGTTAAACATGTTTATTTGTGACTCATTACATGAAAATATACAAACCTACATAAGAGCTACTTCCTCTAAGTCTAAATGTATGATTATGCTCACTTTTTCATTCACTACATACCTTTTATTTTCATTATTTCCATGGTTTCTCCTCTTTATATCATGGTAATAAATGGATTCCTTTATAATTATAAAGCCCTTCCTGTTCTTTTTCCTTTTCTGATTCCTTTCAGCCCATCTCAGTGTTCATGTCCAGCATTGGTCTCATATCCGAGGGTGTCCCCGAGGTGCTGATGAGCGAAGAAGGCCCGGGCCATCTCATTAATGTGGTTGTAGGCTCCGATGGATCTGAAGTATTCGATGTAGTTCCAGAAGTCAGAGGTAGAGTAGGGCCAGTAGGGGACAGCTGGTGGTTCGTCATATGGTACTGAAAACAGGACATAACAGATGGACACAAGACAACTGAAAGGAGACACCCAACCTCTACTGTAAAGCCTTATCAGGTTGTATTACTGGAAAACGTTGGATGGATTAACTCATAAAGGTCTAGTTGTGTGCCAGTTCCCAAATAAATTGTTCTCTCTATTTAACCTTTCCTAAGTAATTTATCACCATACATCATGTATTTTCCTTTATTTATTGTCCTGTGCTTAATTTAGATGTTCATGAAAGATCAGAGTAAATTCAAAGGTTATTATATCAGGAACAGATAAAAGTGAAGAAAAAATGACTTTTTCAATAAAGATGTCATTAACTGAACATAAACCCAGTGTGTCCATCCACTGGTACTGATCCAACTCCATGGGTTTTACTTTTGAATCAGTGTTATAGAAGATGACAGTGTTTCCATGGTAACTACAGAGCCTCTGAACAAATATGGTCATATCTGATGACCATGAAAAGATGAAGATCTGTATTTGACATATGTATTTGTTTGGGTCTTTAAGGGTTAAAGGTGGACGTTTCCGTCTTTAATGGTTAAAGGTGGATGTTTGGGTCTTTAAGTAGTAGTAGTTTGAGTTTTTACAGTTAATGAACTCACAGGGAAAAGAAAAGAAAAAAAAACTGTTTCTGCAACAAACAATGCAAATCAGGACAGAACTGCAGGTAAAATCCATTTTCATTTTTTCTCCTCAATGATTCAAAGTAAATACGAATAAAATAGTTTCACACAATACAATAAGAGTCTTTTAATGAACGTCGCCTTCTATAAATGTACTTATAAGGATTGAAGAAGCCACTGATGCTAAAATAAAGGAAAACCTCAGGAAAATTAACACATTTATGAAAAGAAAATGAATGCAACATCTTGTTAATTCAGCTCAGAAATCTAAACCAAACTGAAAAACTCATGAAATAATCAACATTTTAATATTACTCTGACACTTTGGTCTGGATTTCTTTTATTAGTTGTTAGACGGGGAGCCAAAGTCTCGAAAATGGGTTGAACCTGACATGGTCTGCCATACTTTTTATTTATTTTTTTTTTTGTTGACTTTGACCCTAAGGACTAATAATTGGAGGGTCTGCTCTATCAAATTTTTTGGGGGGTCATTTTAGTGTATGTATCCCTCATTTTTTGATTAAAAAAAATTTGAAAAATTAAACATTTCCCGAAATCCTCAGTGAGTTGGGTAAGCTGTCAATAAATGCATTCCAGATGCAAATAACATATGTGGTGACAACATTCAGTGAAAAAATTGTTCTTAAAACACATCTCTACATGATTTTAGCTCAATTTAATGCAAAAAAAAAATAAATAATAATAATTAGGCGTTTTCTGACTTTTTCCCAACATTTTCATCTTTACCCCACTGCTAATCAACTATTCCCCCAAGTTATGGCATCAACCAATACGCCATTCTTTTCAGCAAACAGTATCATTCCACAGAAAAAAATTATAAAAATCCAACCAAAATTAATGGATCTGTGATGATTTCACTACTTGTTGGTGATCAACAGGCCCAGAACCGCAATAGAATTTTATGCTACTCTCAAAATTCCGAAAGGCACACTGGATATTTAGCATCATGGCACACACCATTAGGTGGCAGTATAGGGGATGGTGCACAAGTGTCCATTGTGTTTGCTGATATGTAACTAAAATCCACGAACATACAAAAGAACAGCTTTAAATAAATTGCTGTTCACTGTCCTGACCACGGAAGGGATAATCACCAAGATCCATCTATTATCTCATTTATGTTGTTATATGTTATGTTTTGTTCTTTATCTTTTAACCCTATGACACCAAGTGTATGATGTTTGATACATGAGTTTTAAAACCCTCTCTAAGTGATCAGTATAATATTTATTTTCTTGAAAAACCTGATGTATACAACGAAATACATGCAATACTCAGATGATCCACCAGGGGGCGGAGTTGTACTCACTAGGGGCCTTTCCAGTGACACTAACACTATCAGGAGGCAGAACTTCACCACTTTTGAACAGGAATTAACAATTTGTTAGAAATTTATACAATCTATTATGTGTTTTTTTTGTTCAAAAAGTAATGATAATTGAGCATTGAGACCCGATGTATCAAATATGATACAGAACTGAAAATCATATATGGAAATTGGTATTTGAAAAAAATGTAGGGGTTATTCAGAAGGAATAAAGGTTCTAGTTTAAAGAACTGGAATTTTCTGTCAGTGGTTTAATGGTTCAGGTTTTACAGGGTTAAACCTTCACAGTTTGTTTCAGGTCAAATTTAACCCAGAATTGCCTCATAGTAAGTGTTTATACCAAATGTTGAACTACAGAATGTCTAAATAGACTATCCCACATTATTAAATATATATAATGTATAAATATAATGTTTCAGAGCAGGAAGATAATTTTTTTTTAAGTTTTACAAACTGTTTTTTGGACAAAAACATCTACTATCACCCAGTATTATGTCCTGATTTACATTAAAAAAAACCCAAAACATAAAAACATTACGATTTATATATAAAATTGAGCTGAACCAGCCTCAGTGTCCAAACATCTGTAACACATGTACAAAAGTATAATATTTTATGTATTTTGACAAAGTTTTGTTAAAGTCATCAAATGTCAGAATAAAAGAATGATGTTTAGGGCTTTTTTTTTTTTTTTTTTTTTTTTTTTTTTTTAATAGTGTTTTTTAAATTCATAAAATGTCATAATAAAACAATTTTGTTTATGGCTTTTTTTTTTTTTTTTTTTTTTTTACTACTGTTGAAGGTCAGAACAGGTTAAATTTGACCCGACTAGTATGTAAGTGTTAAAATGTTCACATATATTCTAAAAGGAAACATGTTCAGTCTGAAGGATATGAAGGAAAATGATCCTAAACTGAGGAGGAGGAAAGTCTTATGCATGGAAGTATGTTCAGGTTGGTTAAAAATGATCATGAAACGTGTGTTATTAGTGGAGTACCTCCTTCTGGGACGATGACTCTGGCCTCTGTGAGGAAGAGGAGTGAGAGGAAGAGAGAAAAATTAACATTCCCAAACATTCCAAGGCTTTTTAAGCACAAAGACAGGATTCAGGTCCGGAAAAGTGAAAACCGAGTCTTTTCCCAGAGGTCTGTAGGTTACCTGCTCCCTCCTCAAATATTATGACTGACCATTTGCAAAGACACACACACACACACACACACACACACACACACACACACACACACACACACACACACACGTACACAGTCTGACACAGAAGGAATTCATCATGGGAGTGCAGACAGAGCCTTCTTTGTACACATGCAGGAGTCAAACACTGAAGCTCTGTGGATGGACCATCACTATCATACCTGATTCACAGCTTTTCTGATAAACATTCACTCATTCACACGTTCATATCTTCAGTCACAGTTATCGAACTTCACCTCTGCCCATGCACCAAACAGCTGAAGTTCAGTCCGAAGTCACAAGAGTCACAAGAGCATTTTTAGATTGACTGAACATTAAAGGAGAAACTCACCCAGACGACAGAAAAGCACACAGAGCAGAACACTGAGCCACAGCAGCCCCTTCATGTTGACCTGAGAACAGGAGGAAAACAAACGCACTGACTTCAGTTTGCACCGTCCACCGCCTGGGCACTACACAAACCTGCACACATATCTGCCTCAAATGAAAACAAAACTTTGCTTTAACAGATATGCAAACTTTTTGGAATTTTCTAAGGACAAAACTAAAGGACAGAAGATCCAAGTTTTGCAAGTGTTTACCTGTAAGAACCAGCGGAGGTGTTCAGAGAGATGCTGCTGTTCATCTGATGGGGCTCACTGTGGTCTGTGGGGGCGGAGCCAGAGGAGGGAGAACCGGTGGACCCACAGCACACACCCACACACACACACACGCACACACACACTCAAACACACACACACATACACTCAAACACACACACACACACACACACTCAAACACACATACACATACACACACACACGCACACACACACTCAAACAC
>JAPSES010119768.1:0-16661 GCA_029822895.1 Maxillicosta whitleyi | reverse complement strand
TCTTCCTTGTGCCATTGCCAACAAATCCTGAAAATTTCATCAAAATCCGTCCATAACTTTTCGAGTTATGTTGCTAAGTCAGACAGACAGACAGACAGAGAGACAAACACTGGCAAAAACACAACCTCCTTGGTAAAAATCATTGTCCTACCAGCCTGAATTGTGATGGAATGAGGGGAATATGTGCTCCGAGGTGTATTGCATGTGTTCCATTCTACAGACCTTCATATTTTTGTCAAACTATAGACAAGACTTGGGAGATCTTTTATTTTAAGTATCTTGCAATGCTGTTACACAAAAAAGTTAATAACAGACAATATAAATGCATTAGGACAAAGAGCTTTCACTGGATAAATGATTAAACTGGAGATTTATCACATGTTTGCTTTGTCTTTCCAGAGAGACAGATCAGAGACATCTTTGAAAACCCCCTTATTATCCACAGATCAAAACGCAGGGAAAAACTAATAAAATGAGTAAGATATGTGAAGAAAAGCTCAGACAGTGAAAGCAGGAAGCCGGTATAATCCCGTCTGAGGCCAGCAGCATCTCCAGGCACAGAGGAGGGTCATGCATGTCTCAGCTAAATTTGAATCAAGCAGAAATATATTTGAGTAGAAATCAGTGTCCAAAATGGGGAGAAGTAAAGTACACGCTGCACTGAATGTGGACATGAGCGAGAGAAAGAGAGAAAGATTTCACCTCTTTCTGCCATAACAGTTTGGACTCATGCAGACAGATGAAATCTACACTGAGAACAAAAATAACCATTCATCACCAGGAAAAAAAAAAAATCAATCAAGTGGATGATGAGACAATCACAGCTTTTAAAAATGAGAGGTCCGGTGATTTTTGCTCAGTGCAAATCAAAAAGTCTAACCTTGTACAAACAAAATTCAGACGGAAATATCTCTCAGAACATAATTTAACATAGAGAGGAGCTGTGTTCTTGCATTTCCTTTGGCAGTAGCTCACACAGAAAACCAGTCAGTCTGCATGCACAGAAACGTACATGGAATTTAACCATTAGAAAAGTAAAATCAGTGTGTCTCAGTTTCAAATGGCAAAATTGTCATGTTGGTGTTTCTGATACAGCCTTGCACATCTGATACAATGTATACCTCTGCAGAAGAGGGCTGTAACAGTTACTGGTATAATGATAAGCTGTGGGAAGTTTCCCATAGATTATCATTAAATCTATATTTGAAGAGCTCTTTTCCAAAACGCTATATATCCATTTTCAAAAATTAAGTGTTTTTATTGTCTTTCTTTGTGGATATCACTGAAATCTATGTTATAATGTTTAAAATTATTATTGAAATAGCAGATGATATTAACCTAGTTCTAATTTTCCTGATGCTGTCTTAAAATGAGATTGTAAAAAATAAAATAAAAAATTGCAATTAAATGGCTTTTATAGCGTTTTGGAAAAGAGCTCTTTACTTTTCATTGTATAAACTCCAGACACTTTGTATTACTGTTTCATGCGACTGGGTAGCTTAGTGGTTTACACCACTGGCTTTGGTGTGGAAGATTGCCGCTTCGATCCTCAGGTGGGTCCTTAGGTAAGGCCCTTTGCTGTACGCACCTATACCTGTAGCCACAAGGGGGCAGTGTCTCATTGTGCCGGTCCCAACCCTGGATAAATACAGATGGTTGTTTCAGGAGGGGCATGCAACTTAAAAACCTGTGCCAAATCAACATCCAAATGTGATTCCCTGTGGCGACTCCTGAAGGGAAAAGCCCAAAGAAACTTAGTAGTATTGTTTGGCCTTTGAAAACATGACAGAAGACCACACACACACACACACACACGACACATGACACACACATGGTACTAATGTAAGGAAGTAATGGTACTAATGTAAGGAATGATGTTCAACAGGATCATGTGGATGTGGACAGGTGACTTATGTTGGTCTAATGTTATAAAAGTGATGTTCTAATGTTCTAAAATACACATGATGAGATAAGATAATTCTTTATTAGTCCACCTATTATATATGTGTGTGTGTGTGTGTGTGTATATATACTCCTTGGATTTTCAAAGTAATAAAGTCCTGTTATGTCCTCCAATAATACACTAAGGTTTACATTTGAATTTCAGGGTATTTCTATGAGTGAACTGTAAAGGGGGAACAACAGAACAGTGGAAAGAGCTGAGAAGCATACAGCATTCATATCATTAATCTACAAACCTTAATAATGAGCACTCTGTGCCCTGAATGCTGGTGCTGGACATAAAATGTGTCCTGCAGACTCATCTTATATGAACACAATCCCTCAGGAAAGTAAACTATAAAACTCACGACACTAAAACCTGCACAGCCTGAGGCTAACTGTACTTTCTGTTGTCTCAGGTAGATTCTGACCCAGATCAGTGTGTCGTCAGCAGGTTCTGTCGTATTGAGGCAGATCTAAAACTATAATTAAAACAACAAAAAACAGTGCAGTACAGTACATGCAGGATTATTTTGTTTTCTTCAGCCTAGTGTTTGTGTGGATTCATTTTACTTTTTGATTATAATAGGTGAATGAAATACCATGAACATGTAAGGTTCATGGTACAAGTAGCCCCCACCTTTACTCCTTCCACATTATGGCAGTTCTAAAGATTAGAAATCCTTCTTAGTCGTCATCTTGTCGATAACCTTCTTTCCCCTGAGATGGATTTAATGAATGAATATCAATAAAGGATCATGGATTCTTCACATCAGTGCATGCCATGAAAAAGTAAACAGTGCCTGGGCACATATTTTATGCATTCTTTGTATTTTATTTTATTCTTTTGTCTATGTAACCTTTGCTAACACACCTTAGGAATATTCTGCTGGTAAGTTTCTCCCGTGACCTCAACCATGGGAAATGTCAGACAGTGATGCCGGATTTAGGTGGGATGTAAGCAGGCAGACAGCCAGCAAGTCAGGAAGGCAGACAGGCTTTGTCCAAGGCATTGACATTTTGGGGAAAGAGAATGTGAAATATTGGCTGACATTTGTGCTCAGGGAGTGTGTGCTTGTGCATGTGTCCTTGTGGGTGTGTGCATGCTTGCATGTGAAGACAGTTGTGTAAGACACAAGCCTGGGAGCAATGAAGTAGAAAGAACAAGGAGAAAGAAGATACAGCACTCTAGGTTTGAGACATAAACATCCTATTTCTACATCCATGCTTAGGCTCATATGTGGCTGTTTATCGGCTGCACACTCTTACTGGACATATTAACAGTTAATTTACAGGCTTCACAGCCCAGTTTCCTTTAACCTTTAATTGGGATTTCTTTTTCGAATGGCATATTATTAACATACAATCGACTCTTGCAAGTAACATCCAAAGACAGCCAGCTAGTGGCTCAATAAAATATGGAAACATGTGCTTTTGAACATATAGGTCAGTGTTGAAAGTAATTCACTTCATTATCCCTATAGGGAAAATTTGTCTTTACATTTTATTAAATACAGTCATTGTATTAAACCCAGCATTTAGCATTAGCATGTAGCACTTTAGAGCAGAGGTAGATCATATATGCATATTATTATTATTATTATTATTATTATTTATAAGATGAGTAGTGCCTAAAAATCATGCAAGTCACACCTTTTTTAAACAGAATGACTATTCCCACCTTACTGTCTCAACACGATGAAGCTTCAAAACTAGGTAAAAATACATTACACATTCCAGAGTTTCTTGAAACTTGACTTATTGGACTTTCATTATATTCAAGGATATAGTTCTATTCATACTATTTAAATTAGTTGCATTCAGTGGAGTTTCAATAACTAAAAGATTACTGCTATAAGGTGTCCCTGAAATGAAAGAAAAGACAAATCGATGAATGTTTCACTATTTGCTCATAAAAAGCTGTTTGACAGTGTAGGTAATATCTCAGGAGGTCAGTTATTCAGTATAGAGCACTGTTTTATTTGACTTACATCCTTGAGTTATAATATTGATTTTAACCCTTTATCGAGCAGGTTTCCACACACATTACAAGACACTGAAGGCAAAAGTTAAAGTGAGAACAGTGAGTTGATAATCTCAGGTCCAATGTGGTCTACAGGGGTCTGTAAGGTCCACCTGTGTATGAACAGTGAGTGGACCTGCTATGTTAGGTACCATGAAGTAATGGTACTAATGTAATGATGAAGTAATAAGGAATAATGAAGTAATGGTACTAATGTAAGGAAAATTTTTATTTTACAAAAATATTTTTTTTTAACTTTTTTTTTTTCAATTTTACCGAAGTAATAAAGTCATATTATGTTCCCTAATAACACCCTAAGGTTAAAATTTTGAATTTGACAGCATTTCTATGAGTGAAATGTAAAGGGTTAATAAGGTAGCTGTTTCAACTAATTCAGGAGCGATGAAAAACCTGGGCACTATTAGACCTGATCTATAATTATTAATGCTATTAGTATCAATACAGCATAGAAAAAAAGAAACAAACAAAGAACAAAGGACCAAAAGAAAGGACATGGTGTCCTTAAAAAGGGAACATTCACCTTCTTCTAAAACTGACATGTTGACAAAAGATGCTCAAATGCAGATCGGTCACCGAAGGAGCTCAATATAGGGAGGTCTATTAAGCCTTTATGAGCTTTAGTAGATTAAAAAACATTTCCCCAAATTGAAGTTGACCATTACTTCATGTCCTGTGATGTATGACACAGCATATACTGCATTATAATACAGTATATTGCTGCAGGGATGCTGCAAGGCATCCTGGGATGTGTCTAAAACAATAGGCAGTTTTTTCTCCTGTAACACCAGCAATCTGAGAACCCTCGAGGAAACATTCTATTATATCCTGACATGTTATATTATTATGTGGGATAACTTATTCAGTGGAATCTGTAATGTGCCAGAATACTAATGATGAAACCAATAAAAACATTGGAATTATTGAAAGTGTTTAAACCCTGCAAGCTGTACTCAAACAGAAAACATGGCACACTCAGGCAGGAAAGTCAAGGACAATTGGAATAACTCTCCAACCATGACTGCTACACAAACTGACAGTGAACATAGTACGGTGCAGCAGAGTATTGCTTTGCAGTGAGATACACTGAGTCTGTTAGTTGCATTGGCAGTGTTTTGGGACTTTTTTTTTCTTCATACCTTTTGGCAGGTTAGGTTTTTTTTTTTCCCTTTAAGAGATACCCAGTGCCAAGAAAACCAAAGAAGCGTGTGTGTGTGTGTGAGAGAGCGAGAACAAAAAAGATTTTTTTTTAAAAAGCTTGGAGGATATGAAGAAGAAGAAGAAGAAGGAGAGGAAGTTGAATGGGGAAGGGAGAAAAAGTAAGGCAGAGGTGATGCTAAGGTACCCTGCTGTTTGCTGTCTGACTAGAGGGCACAGTTACATTTCCACCCTGTATGATTCTTTTTTATCACACACACACACACACACACACACACACACACACACACTAGCTGGCTTTGAATTGTAGTTTCCTGGAAGCTACAGTAACCTGCATTACTGACTGTAAATGAGCACAATGTTGAAATACTGTCAATACCGCACCGTGAACATTTACAGGCTGGATTTTAATCTGAATGGTGTAGTTATGAATGTGTGGTTTTGTTTTTTTTTTTTTTTTTGGTTCTCATCAGAAATCTGTGTAAAAGAGGAAACACCATCAAACATAACTGAAAGTACAAAAGTGTAAAATGTAGCTGCATGTATGGTTCAACTTGTTTTTTCAGCTTTTAATCAAAAACGTACACAGATGCTATTATAATCACATATGGGTGGGTTCAAGTGGGCTCATTTTTTAGGTGAAGATCTCTACTTTACGGAACTGTTATCCTTTTTAAAATAACACTTACACAGTACAGAAGAAGTTCAGAACCTTCTCCTTGGCTACATTAAATTAACAAAACTTATGTTGAGAAATTATAATTCTGAATGATGAAATTTGTGAATTCATAAACTGGTCACATTAAAAGGACTATCTGTGAACTATTAGAGAAATAAGCCTTTATTTGTAATTTACCTAGATCAGTACGGACCAGCACAAGTTGTAAATAACACTGTGTTGGTATTAAACACATTAAATAAAACATTGGGATTATATCTGATGAGTTTAAAAAAAACATCAGTTGATAATTTGTGTGATGCATGAAATGGTAGAGTTGCCCACGTGTTACTATGGCGACCACATTCTCATGACTTTTCTATAATTTGCCTCCAAATTTCTTTTCAGCATAGTTAAACATAATATCGAAAAGGTTTTGTTCTACTTGATATCAATTTCTGTCAGGAACTACACATTTGGACAAGTTGTGCAAAAATTAATTCTTTGATGTCCACATGTTATTGATATTGTGGTGAGTGGTTATCTCAAGAATGATGGACGACAACTTCTTGCTTCATGAATGAGCTTTTATTTTGACAGCCATCACATGGACAGGAATTCAAGTACACATAACACAGACCCCAGGAACCGGGGCCATGGTGGCGCATGTTAGCCTGGCCCATGGATCCTTCTCACACACGATAAATAATCATTTCATAAATAGAATGTAACAAAACTAGATGATTATATTTATACATAACACCTTAAACAGAATTACCTACAATCATGACTAACATTAACCCCAGCATGCCTTGTAGCAGCTGCTGAATGACAGCTATAAATGGGCTACTACTCTATAACAATAAGCAGAAGAGTTGACATTAGGATTACATTGATGTCAATTTTGTAAGTACAACCGATTGTCATGGAACAAAGGAGCAATTTAGCTCATGGTGCCAGAAAATGAACTCAATAAAAATAACAATTCCACAAGAAAACAACAAACAAAAAGGGTAAAACACATCATAACTCTGCTAACAAATCAAGAGCTACACTTCTTATAAACCCAGAATATTGTAAACACATAAAGCTATCCCAAACTACCCTGCCCCAATGCATACTGGGAAACTTCCCCCAGCATGCCACAATATGTCATCTAACCTTCAATTTAACCTTCAGTTTGATCTCCCCAAATTTTCCTGTACATAATATTAAAGTGCTTATAAATACCTACTCAAATATGTCGAACACATGCATATAAGTTACTCTGCTTACACAACAGACCGTGGAACACCTAATGTGTCCACATGTGTTTGATCACACTGTTGTTTGTTGATATTAGTGACACTTCAAATCCAAATACAGTGAACTGTAAATGCAGCTGGTCTGTGTATCCAGGAAGAAACGTTGGTCATTATTAAAACGGTGAATTATTAATTGCTGAGGTAAGTGTCTGGATGTAAAAGGGTGAGTGTGACATCTGTGTGAATGGAGACAATGAAAAAACCTGGACAATGTGATTATGATCAATACAGGGAGAAACATAATTGGGTTTTTAATGTTTATGTCAATATGATATGATGAATGGCTGTTCTTATTGGTCTGCTGTGTTTTTATGTAAGGGCTTGGTTTCATTTTACTTGCATTATCTGTTTATTGGATCTGATTTGACTTTAATAAAATGGCTCCTCTCCTTGTACATTTGCACAATATGCACTTAGAAAATATTAATTGCTGTGATTGTCTTGAAATATCTGCAGAGCGGCAGGTTTGCATTAACTCCAAATGCCCTTGTTCCTTGCACTCCCCTGCTGGTGCTACAGTGCAGTCAGTCCCTCCATCAGCTGCTGTCTCCCCAGGTGAACTCACAGTTTGCAGTCGAGTGCAACAATCAAGTACTCACACCTCAGAAACAGAAGGGGCTCACTCCCTCTGTTACAAACCCATCTTTCTATTCAAAGGTGTCCTTGTGACACAGTGGGCTACAGCACAGCATGTATTTACACAGGGCTGGGGTTTTCAGTCTGGACTTGTCTTGTTTTTATATCAATTTGATTGCAATCTGGAAGACCATAACGGTTTTATTACTGTGCCAGCTTTGAAAGATGAATGTGCTGCCCAGAAAATGTTACCTGATCTTCAGAACCTTTAATTCAACATTAAGTCATAAATAATTGACCCAGTTTCGACAATGACGACAATGTAAGACTTGTTTTATCAGTTAACGTTATTTAGTTTTATTTCATCTTTTTTTCCCCATTACCCGTCCACTCAGAAAACAACTGATCCCAGTGCTGCTTCACGATTTAAATATATATGAAAATATAACATGAAAACCAAATTTATTATTTATATTCCTTGACATATGTGCATTTTAAAATATTACCAAAATGAATCTTATTTTACAGCAACTTAATAGTTACAATATAATTTCCTCCTATTATCAGTAAAAAAAAAAAAAAATCTAATTTACTTTACTTCTTTACATCATATTCTATACCTTCAATTGAAAATGCATAACTAATTGTTTGACCTTCAGAACATAAATAATGATGTGTGTAGTTTTATTTCAACCTGTCTCTCAATTTAATAGGTTTCACAACTCCTATTCTTTAAACTGTCTTCCTGCCCAGTGGACTCTGATTAGCTGTCTGTCACTGTTCCTTTGTTTCTTCCCTGCCTTTCTGTCTCTATATTCTTTTTCTTTTTATATATCTGGCAGCAGTATCTGCCCATGCAAGTCAGCCTCCCCCTAATTTTTGATTTGTCTCGGTTTTGTCACTGTGAATTCAGATTCTTCTCCATCACCCTTTCTCCCCACATTGCTCTTATTCTTCTGTAGACTTACACACTGCATTTATACAAGTGGCATTAGTGTGTGTGTGTGTGTGTGTGTGTGTGTGTGTGTGTCAGGGAGAGAGAGAGAGAAAGAGGCGACAATGTGTTTAGCCGTTCAGCCAGTCTGAAGCCAATCAATGGGAGCTTATCAGGATGTGCTGTGCCGTGCTCTGTGGCTGTCTGCAGCTGAATCCAGAGGCAGATAGGACTGAGCCGAGTCTGTCGGGTTGGACTCAACAGGGGGTAGAAGAGGGAGGACTTAACAAGTGTGTCTGCCTGTGTATGTGTGTGTGTGTAGTGTTCATGTATGTTGTCAGAGAAAAGGGCAGAGAAAAGTGTGTGTTTGTGTTAATTAGGCAGAAAGTGAATAGAGAGCTTTGATGGCCTACAATTGGAGTGTGTATTTTGTTTTTGAGTGAGACAGACATAGATGTGTGTATTAGAGTATGTATGCACAAAACAGGGAGGCGGGGGGTGTCTGTGATCAAGAAACAGCGGATGAATGAATGTGTGTGTTTGTGTAATAGTGCCACTTAGGCATCCAGCCAACTCGCTAATTGTAAACCCAAACTGTACTGAGTGCATTAGGTTAGAGTACTTAAAAACACACACATGTAGGGTTTCCATGGGTTTAGGAGGACTTACTTTCATCCCCTGGAGATGTACTCTAACCACAACATGACTATCCCTACCACTAATATCAGTCTCACCCTAACTCAACCATAAATCAACTCTCAACCCTCATATTTAATTAACACCATGTGCACATACATTGTGTCCCCATAAGTGACTGTGGAAAAACATATATGTCCTCATAGCACAATAAACACCCAAACCACCCGTACACATTTCCTTCCACTCCAAAACTAGAGTGACTGCTTCTCCTGCAACTTCACTGTCACTATGGCAATCACCAAGGCAACAAGTTACTGTGGTGACTTTGCTGTTGTGTTGTTTGTCTCGCCCAATTGTTACAGCTTCCTGCTGTTAATTTCCTGGAGCAGATTTAGCTGGACTGCTTCAGGCAGTTATAAATGTTAGCGATAACAGAAGCTGATTTGTCTGCATTTTTGATTTGCCACCCTAATAAAAGTCAAAGTAATCACTTTATTAAAATCCACCTCTTGATGAAAATCAGATTTTTTTTTGTTTTTAGCAGAGCGGCGACTCTGTCAGAATACTGACAACCAGGGGGGACTAATTGGGGTTTCAATTAGGGCTCTGCAGCACCAGACGGCTCCACCTCTCTCTAATTAAAATCTCCAACTGGGTAATTATCGGAGGAGATGGATGTGTGGAGGGGTGGAAGAGGCAAAAGAGGCACATGAAGGGATGAATGGATGGACTGAAAAAGAAAGCAGGGAATGAGGACAGGAGGATGAATCGAATTAAGGGAAGAAAATTAGGAGGAGTGGATGGATGGATGGATGGATGGAGGGTAAGATAGCAAAAAAGGATATGAGAGAGAAATGTGATTGATGAAAATGTGTGAGAAGATAAAAGTAGGAGAGGGGGAGATAAAGGGCCATCACAGAGGGGATGGGGGTGGAGGGGAGGGAGAGAGGAAAGGCGTGATAGAGGGAGGAGAGCAATTTGCTTGGTTCTCTAAGGATGGCAACAGGACACAAAGGGGAACGATCACCAGACTCTAATGATCAGTCGCAGGCTTTGCTGGATGTGTGTAGGAGTTGCCATAGCAATAAGTGCTGCTCATTAAACGGGGTCCATCAAGTCGTCAGCAGCAGGTGTCCGTCTGCGACCCTCCCATGAACACACACAAAGTAAAACCAGATCAGGCTGTAATGTCACATGAGCCACGTTAAAGATACATGTCTATTTGCATCAACCAAAAGTGAAAAATCAATAAAAGTAAAGTCACATGAACACGCTTTCCTAGGTCTCATTACATCGAGCCCGTGTCTCAGTGCAGAGGGATGGGCGCGCTGAGGATCGTCTGGGTTTATGAAAGATAAAATTGCACCCTGTCCTCCCTAATCCCCTCTGTACCAGTGGCACAGACAAATGAGCTGGAACAGGAGTTAGGGTATGTTTAATCTTTGGTCATCCACACAAAACCACTGGGATCAATAGTTTCAGAAAATGGATATAGATTATTTCCAATAAAGCACTTGGACCTATCCACTGACTATATGACACGGTGAGCCAAATATATATATTTTTTAAACTCTGTGAGAAATGGTGGTGCAGTGGATAGCAGTGTCACCTCACAGCAAGAATGACATGGGTTTGATTGTGCAGTTTGCATGTTCTCCTCATGTTTGCATGGGTTCTCCTCCCACTGTCCAAACACAGGCACTAACAGGTTAACTGGTTAATGTAATTTGCACATAGGTGTGTATGTGATGGTGATTGGTTGTCTATATGTCAGCCCTTCGATGAACTGGTCGAACGTCCAGGTTGTACCCCCTTCACCCAATGGTTGCTGGGATATACTCCAGCACCTCCTGTGAACTTCTTGATGATAAGGTGGGTCAGAAGATGACTGTCTGATACTGTGTAAGGTTTGCAAGAAGAAAATCAGTAAAAGAAAGTGTGTTTTTAAACAAGCATTATGAGCTGTTTCTTATCATTATCTAAGTCTGCCTGTTAGATACTATCTAATATAACACATACTGGAGATGATAGTAAGAGGTTTTTTAATGTAAACATGTACCTGTTTGACAGCTTTTGCATTCCAAACACAACCACTGGTTTGTGTCATGTGATGTTTTAAGCTTTTGTCAAACATTTGTTTCTGCTTCTCTTCATCTGTTACATTTATGTTTTCCATCCAATCAACCATTTATAGTTTGCAGTTGCTTTAAAGCTTCACATGGAGACTCACATACTACACACCCTACACACCCCACACAAACTACACATACTACACAAACTACACAAACTACACAAACTACACACGCTACACATACTACACACACACTACATACACTACACATACTACACACACTACACTTCTACACATGCACTGTCATCTTGGAATATGCCATCAGGGAAGACAAAAATCATCTGATGAAAAATCCTGGAAATAATGTACATATAACATTGCTGATCCTAGACCTGAGAAGTACATGCAGTGCAAGTCTGTTACTATAAAGAAAAACTGCATTACCCTTTTGTTTGTGGAGGAACTCAAAATGACTTGGCTTCTAAAAATAAAATATGCACCCATGTCTTGGTATGATGTTAAATACAGATTGATGATGATGGATTTGCTGGAACAATTCACATATACTTATTTTAGTCCTGCGACCAACTGCTCTTACCCCTCAGCTGACTTCAGGCCAAACGCCTATTATAATCGTTTTTTCTGTTCACTCAAATGTAACCACATTATCTGAAGAATTCACTGACATATCTGCACAAAATTTATACTGTGCATCTCGGCATGGAGCAGAAGCATCCTTATCTGAAGAATACATTGAGATTTCTGCACCATATTTACACAAAGACAATCTAATGTAAATTATAGGACAGTAACCTTCAACAGAATCTTAAACTGTATTTAACCAAGGGGGATTAAAAGTGTGCAGCGTGTTAAGTTCCTAATGTGTTCCAAAGTGCTGTGTGCATGTCGGTCGTGAGGCGACAATGACCATCTTCGAAATGTTACTTAACAGCTGATCTCCAGTCAGCTCGCTGGATCGCAAGGGTTGTCCAGGTCTTGATGTTGATCTCCTGCTGTATGAGGTTCTGCTTGATGGTGTCCTTGTAGCGGAGCCGTGGCTGACCAATCTTCCTATTTCCAGCAGGGAGTTGAGAGAACAGTATTTGTTTTGGCAGTCTCTCAGAGGGCATCCTGATGATGTGTCCTGTCCATCTTAAGGACTTTCTGATGAGTAGGTCCTTCATCGAGGGTAAGTCAGCCTTCTCCAAGTTCACTTTGTTGGTCACCTTGTCCTTCCAGGTGACTTTCATGATTGACCTTAGGTGTCTCATCATGAAGGCGTGCAGTTTCTTAATTTGGCTCCTGTATAGCGTCCAGCTTTCCGCACCGTATAGGAGGGTAGATAGGACAATTGCCCTGTAGATCTTGCACTTGACTCTTGTCGAGACGTGATGGTTGTTCCAGAGCCTGGTTCGCAGTCTCCCAAATGCGCTACTGGCTTTTGCCATTCTCTTAGTCAGCTCAGAGTCAATGCGCCCATCCTTTGAGATATTGCTGCAGATGAAGTCATCTACCTGATTTAGGGCTGTTTCATCCACAAGAATGTTCATCGCCTCTTTGTGGGTTGGACCTGGTTGAAAGAGTACTTCAGTCTGTCTGATGTTGATCTGTAGCCCAAACTTCTCTGGTGTTGCTGAGAAAGCATCCACGATACGCTGCATCTGTTCCGGTGTGTGTGTGCAACTAGAGCGCTGTCATCTGCGAACAAGAGTTCTCTCACCAAGATCTTTGTGGTCTTCGTCTTGGCCTTGAAGTGTGATGTGTTGAAGAGGTTGGCATCCTGTCGGGACTGGATGTAGATACCCTCATCCAGATCACTGAAGGCATAGCCGAGAGAAAGATGGAGAACAGTGTTGGTGCCAGCACACATCCTTGTTTCACTCCATTGCTTACTGGGAAGCTGTCCGATGTCTCGCCTGCCATCTTCACTTTTGCCTTCATGCCTGTGTGGAGTGATTCTATCATCCTTGTGAACTTGTCTGGGCATCCAGCTGTCTGCATAAACCTAACCTAACCTGGTTGTGTAGTATAATTAGTATATATAAAGTATTAGTTGTCTGTACATTTCATGCCTATGTCTTTTTCATAGCCATACTGTTGTTGGTTTAGACTTTTATCATAATGAATAAAATTTGATTTAGTTCTTGCCACAACTTTATTCTACTTTATTTATTTTTGGATGAGGTTCCCTCTGCCAACTGTCTCAGACAACCTTATAAGAAGACAGTCAGATTAACACATAAGTACCCTTTTCATCCTGTTATTTTGTCAGTTATGGAGTGGGTGGACTAGTTATTTGACCTGAACTGCCCTTATCACAGAAGATCAGAGCAGCCTATTTATCTGTCTCAACTCAGCGGTCAAAACAGACATGCCTCCAATGTTATTTTGCAATGAAAGATAGTGTTCATTAAAGTCTTACC
Source organism: Maxillicosta whitleyi (assembly GCA_029822895.1). Classification (NCBI taxonomy): domain Eukaryota; kingdom Metazoa; phylum Chordata; class Actinopteri; order Perciformes; family Neosebastidae; genus Maxillicosta; species Maxillicosta whitleyi. The sequence continues at coordinate 2,916 of JAPSES010119768.1, read as the reverse complement.
CTTTCTTGCTGTAATCTTTACCATCTAAAGTGTGGCATGTCTGATTTAGTTTTTAGTTCATCTTTTAGCCTTTATGTCACCATTTTATACTGTGAAATAATAGATATATTTTTCAGTAGATATGATAAAAATAATGAACATGTTCGATTTCTGCTGCAGTAAAATGATAAAGCAATATAAAAACCTACATCCAGCTGGGTGTATTAACAGCTATTATGTATGCTACATGTGAAATTAAAATAGCTACAAATCTCAGCAGCCATTATGGACGTATAAGCTGTCAAATATTGCTTTCACTGCAGTCCTTAAATTCCTCAGGTGTACTGAATATAATTCATTTATGGCAACAATACGCTGAGGTTGTAATCAACCCCCTTTTGAGACAAACCTCTGGAGAATTGTGCACCATATACATTGCAGTACACAAAATGTTGATTTTCATTGTACAAATAAACTATTTACTCCAGAACACAACAAGATCTACTCGTTCTTGGCTTCACATTAAAGCACCTACAGCATTTCTCAAATAAACAAATAAAGATGTACTAGAAACAGAATTATGTGTTTATGAAGCAAAACGTTTGTTCTCTGGTTTTCTCCATCACTTCTTTTGGATAACAATACTTTATTTATGTAATTATGACCAGCAGAGGGTGTCTTCTAACACAACAAAGTTTCTGCTTATATTTGATGATTTTTTTTTGTTTGTTTGTTTCAACACAATATAACTGCACTCGCTGAGCATAATTTTAAGCCTCCAACTACAGCTCTTCATATGACTAAGTCAACTTGCCTTAAACAATAAATACAGCAGTTTGTCAGACTGTGGAGTTATATATTGAGGCTCAAAGGGTAAAATTGTGAATAAAGTAATTACCTTTCAGAGATGAGTATGTGTAGTCTGACAGTGTTTGTAATTATAACTCCCGGAACCATGTCTGTGTGTGTGTGTGTGTGTGTCTGTCTGTGTGTGTGTACATCCTGCTGCCTTTACGTGTGTGGGCATTGTGCTTTGTAACCTCAACACGCCTTCATGCATGTCTGTTTTATTGCACACATCTGTGAGTTTCTTTCCTTGCCAATGATGCAATGAGAGCACAGTGGATGCAGCAGAAAACCAGCCAAACACCAGTGTGTGTGTGTGTGTGAATAGCTAGACTGGAGCAGCATCAGCACTGATTAGAAAATACCATGAAAAATACTCAAAATCAGCAGCTACAGTTGTTTTTTCCATTATTTAAGGACATGGTGAACCTTATAGTGTTTACAATTATTTACTGACATACTTCACTTCCCTCTATTCCTCATATTATTGTTATACATGACAAGCTGAAAAACATATATAAATATAAAAGTATGTTTTCATGCAGTTTAGTTCTTTAATAAATGGGATGTCATTGCCCATCATCTGCTGCTTTAGCCTTGGTTTACTGAAACTAAAGTTTTTGTGGTATTTTGTATTGAGCTATAAGTCACATCTGTTATCTGTCAGTTTTTTTTTTTTTGGTTCACTGTTGTTTTTTGTTTTCTTTTTTAATGGGGGAAACATATACACATTTAAACCTAGTCAAATCCATCCATCTGTCCATAATAATAATAATAATAATAACAATGAGGCAGCATAACAGTTGATGATAAAAAAAATCCTTTTATAGAAAGATAATAATACTGTAACTTTTTGGCTATGTTCTGGGGGCTTTTAAAACTACTTTTACTTTAGAATCTCTTTAAAAGCTTTTCCAAAGGTGACCAGAAGCCAAGGTTAGTAATATATTTAAAGTTTAAACCACTGACATTGTTCTACTGAAGTATTTATTTATAAACAGACTTGTTTTAAGTTGAACTGATCAACACTAAATTTAACCCTGAATTAAAAATTCTTCTGTGAGTAAATGAAGGGATTGACAGACCTAAACCTTGCCCATTTGGAGTTTCTCCAGCCAGAAAAACACAGTTTCTAAGAGGCTTTCTCAATCTTTTGCCTTTTGTGATGAGAGCTTATGTGCAACCTAGAGAGGTTTTGACATAAAACCTGGGGATGCAGGAGGAGTTTCTTCTCTGATCTCTTAATCTCGAATAGGACAGCCTAATTGGAGCAAAACCAGACAAAGCCCCTTATAGTTCCCACATTTTGAGCAAAACAAGGATAATCTGCTGAAGGAATGAACATTTCAAGCCACCTGGCTACCTGGAACAGAAGCACCATTACTTAGCATAATATAGTAACTCCAAAATAAAATGTGTTCAAATTCAGGATTGTGGTCATAAATGAAGTGATTTGTTAAAAATAATTATTCAGCACCAGAATTGCCAGAGGTTGCCATTTACATAAAGCAGCAGTTGTTGATAGCTTGTTGGTGTCACTGAGCAAGAATTCCATTATTACCTTCATCTGATGCTTCCTTATGTTTTCAGGCTGTAGAAAACCTGAGGTTGATCTCATGAAACTGCATTGTGTCTAATGCCATTTCTTATAGGATTTGGCATATTATACGCAGTGTTGTATAATAACAAAGTAAAAATACTTCACTACTGTACTTAAGTACATGTTGGGAGACTTTGTCCTTTACTTGAGTTTTAGATTTTTTGACAACTTTCACTTTTACTTCACTACATTTCCGAACTTAATTGCATACTTTTACTCCACTACTTTTTTAATGTTCCATTTCGTACAAAAAAGATAGAAAGACAGAAACCGTAACAGTGTTTTTCTCTTAATTTACGCTGAATTTTCAGCACTGACTTCATTTAAAAGAGAGAAAAGAACAGGTTTACAAAGTTTCAAACTGCTCTACATTTTATCTGCAATTGTTTGTTTGTGCATCTCCATTTTCAGTCATGTACTTGACAATCAGTTTATAAAAAAATGTAAAACATGACATTCAGACTGCCTTTGCTTGTTATTTACTTTTTACT
>JAPSES010119758.1:0-16662 GCA_029822895.1 Maxillicosta whitleyi | reverse complement strand
TTGTTCATTTCTTTGTTAGCAGCATGTAATTCACATTTATTTGGGTATGTTTCCAGTGTCAAGAATCTAATAAAATACATTAAAAAAAACAAATGTGGGAGTAATATTGCGGGGTGTCAGTCACAATATGTGGGGGAACTGTGCTGCTTTGGCGGAGGTTTGCGCTCTTTGAGTGCTTTTCTAGTTGATGCTGTCGTCCTCAAAAACGTACTTGTAGCTGTTTCACGATATTTCTATGTTCCTTTTCATGTACGCTGTATGAACAAATGTTTCCAACAATGCGTCAGTCAGTATTAAAACACTTAAGTAATCAGTGTTTGGAAACTTTTAAAACCTTTAGTCAGATTTACTGTAGCGTTAATACTGCTTTGAGATGATCATTAGCGCCGACGCCCAGAGAGTTCCTTTTTCAGCAGTTGGGGTTTAATCCCATCCCCGGTCACATCTTCATAAAGGTAGTGTAGTTATTAACCCCAAGCCTCGGGGGCTTTGTTCATTAAGCTCGTCCTCTAATGTAGGTCTAATCTAGAGGTGGAATGAAACATTTATACACACTTCTCCATTCATCTGTGTACTGATACTCCACCAAACCTCTCCAGCCTTTACAGCCTAAAGGGCTCCACACTTTTCTCATTTCCTCCTCCGTTCTGTCACTACGCCATTACTCTTTCCTCTTATCACTGCTTTCCGTTTTTTTCCTTCTTCTTGTCTTTTCTGCTATTTTCACACTCTTCTGCTCTAAAAACCCTCTCCTCCCTCTTCCTCGCTTTCCTCATCTCCTCTGCCATTACCAGTGTGACAATCTGTTGCTCGCTCAGATCTCCATCGCGGCTTCAAACATGCTTTTAGATGGATCAAAGTAGATATTAAGCGCTAATACACACACATGCGTAGATGCACACACATGCGTGTATCGCCGCACACGTACAATGAGCTTGTTGCCAATTACCGGCTTCAAAGGCTGAATAAATGTAGTCCGTGCCTGCGTTTAAAGGAGTGTGTTATCGCTAAGTATTCACATGCGCACCCACACGTTTCCAGTACAGCTGTGCAAGTTACACATACAAGTACACACCATTTACATGCATATACATAAAAAAATGAATGGACATATGAAAGTAGAAACATTAAAACAATCCTGTGTTTGGCTGGTGAGGGGTTAACATAAAAGTGGGGTGTGCATTTGTGTGTGTAATGGATGCCTGTTATTCTCAGATCTGCTGCTTTTGTGGGATGTTGGGCCAGGGTCGAGCGCTTCAAAAGCTGTTTCATGCCTGCCTCATTTAGGCTGCATCGACCTCTTTGGATCTGCTGATCGATTAACCAGCCTTAATTTGGCTCATTTGGGGAAGCCAACTCTCCCTAATCGAACCCAAGAATTCACAGGCACACATGCTCGCACGCATTAGTAGATTTTCGGGATGTGTGTGATTGCAACAGAGGAATAAAACTACTTATTCGTCATGTTCGTTACTACAGATGCACTGGTTTGCAAAATTCAAGGCTTAGACAGCAGACACCAAGCTATTTTCTATTTGTTTATTCTGTTTCTGTGTTATTTGTGCTTGAAGAATCTTGATTATACGTAAAGATTAGTTCATTGTTTTAAAATCCACCAGCCCTTCATTGTATTATCTTTGAATAAGCGCAAATTTTTTCATACAAACTTATAAAAAATGATGAAATAACACCTCATATGCTGTGATAGTAGCTAATACTGACATTGTACTCGTAAAGATTTCAGACACAAGTAGCTTTTCCATTGGACATATGGGCAAAATAGAAGTGTGTGATGTCGGTTTTTCCATTAAATCACAAATGCAGCAATTTTTTTATTTATAATTGTGAGATGACACGAGAAGTCATTCCATTAACATGACGACAAACATAACTATCACGTTGATTTACAAATATATTCATTATTATTATTATTATTATTGTTATTATTATTATTATATATTACCACTCTATCCCATATCAATTAAAAATTGATTCAGTTTCCTGGTGTGTTCTCACACACTGCACCATGTTTCTTTTCAAACTTTTAAAAAGAAAATAAATCTTCTTTTTTTATATGTTGTAACACTTTTAACATGATTTTTTTTTTTATTCATGTGATTCTAGTTGCAAGAAAAGGTTTTGCCATTGCAAGTTTGTGTGATATACTAATTTTGCTATGCCGGAAAAACCACCTCTTGCCAACACAAAAACCTTCAAAAAATTAGAGTTTTGGCGAAATGGTCATTTTTCAATTAGGCACATTTTTATGCGCAAGGTATATTCATTTATAATTTGAAGCTTAGTGGAAAGGTGACTACATTTGTCTTTTTATTCCTCTTTCTGCACATCAGTAATCACCTTTCACCAGGTACAATGATGACACACTGAGTCCCAGTTACACTTTGACCGTCAATAATAAATCACAGTTTCCCACTTATTTCATGGGAATATTATTTGATCTCAACTTCATGGGTATCAGCTCATTCATTAAAGGAGTGATATTTAACTTTTAAAAAAATGGAATTATGCATTTTTAAACATTTCCCTGTGGTCTACATAAACTGTAAATTCTGTACTTGGGTCTGAATTCTTCATTAATCTAACTCCACAGGTCCATTTTCAACACTATTTCTGAGTAATGACACCAGAAAGGTCGTTTTGAGCGCTGGCCCTTTAAATGCACATGAGCCACTTCAGGCCCCGCCCCCTCCAGGTTCTTGGCTGTGCTGTTCTGTCCTGTTCAACCAATAACTGAATAATTTAGCTATAATTGGCTCAAAGTTTGGACATATTTTCAGTATGGATTACAACCGCTGCTGCTGATAAACAATTATGTCGTACTCTGAGAAATGTCGGAACTCTTGACCTTATACGTGCAAATGTCGTGATGTAACTAGTTGTAAAATGTAACAAATTAAGAAGCATTTTTTTTTAAGTTTTACACTCATTTTTGGAGTAAAACATCTACTATCACACAGTTTCATGTCCTGTTTTACATAACGCATAAAAAACATTTTGATTTATATATAAAATGTAAAGGGCAATATAAATAAAATGCATTATTATTATTATTTATTATAAAATTGACCTGAACCAGCCTTGGTGTCTGAAAATCTGTAGCATCTGTACAACAGCAAGTAATTATTTTTGTGTATTTTGGCAAAATTTAGGAAAAGTCATATTTCAGAATAAAAGAATGATGCTTAGGGTATTTTTTACTACTGTTGAATGTCAAAACAGGTCAAATTTGACCCGACTAGTATGTAAAGGTTAAAATAAAGACACACTTTTGTGATTATTTATTGTGCCTCTTCATCTACTGAAACATATATCTTGATCTTCAGCCTGTAGATATTTCACTTTGTTGAATATTTACATACTAACTTGTCTGTCTAAAGATAAAGACAATGAAGCAACCATAACATCTCAGCTGTATAACTGAAAGTAATTTGTAACTGAGGTAATGATTTATCGGCTCATATTTACTTGATTTATTGTTCATACAAGCCTCTTATGCTACGGCAGCTGTAAAACCCGATGAAGTACAGCTCAATTTCATCTGATCTGGATTTCATTATTGTAGTTAATGATAAACAACGATACAGGAAATGAGTCTGAGGGCTTTATTTACGAAACGGGACAATCGGCAGCATCATCATCACAAAGGTAGTCATGTTTTCTCTAACATTTACCAGGCCAGTCATGGGATTTTAACTGGCAACCTTCCATTCACAAGCCCACACACGGGCCCTCGTCGACCTCGGCGTTACCTCTTCCCCCCAGTGAGCCGCTCTCTGCTGAGTTGCCTGGAGCTCCAGGTCAGGAGCGGCGGTTTAATTCAGACTTTAAAAGCACAGACCGGCGGGCAGACGGAAAGCTGATTTGGCTCAGATTCCCAGTGAAATGTTTTGTATATGTGGGGTGTGTTTTTATCGAGCTCCTTCACCTCCCTCCTGTCAAACTGTGTCCTGGTTAGATCTAAGAAAACATTATCGATCCAAACATAGAAAGCAGCCCGGGGTGAGGGGGTGAGGGGGTTTGGGCTAAACTAATTTCTCCTAGCTCCTTCTGGTTCGCTCTCACTGTCACACAATCACCCACTCCTCTCATACCCATAATGATAATGTTAAAGACTTTGGTATCTCATTAATCACCATGGAAACAGTCGGACCTACTTTCTTTTTCTCCATTTGTTTCGTTCCCCTCTTTAACTCCCTCACTCACCGACAAATTGGGCGAGTACCCTTCCATTCCCTTCCACTGTACAGCTGCGTATAACCGTACTGTACTGGATATTATTGGATGTGACACACTGCTGATGCACACTCATTGTTGCTTTGGATTTACTTGCTGCAGGATTCGCTGCTGGATCCTGAGTGATTATATGTTTAGTGAGTATGTGGGAGTCGCAGAATGAGTGAATGAGCATCTGCAGGAAGCTTTGGCAGGTGTGTAACCTCCTAAGGCTGGAGTTACACTGTTAAAAGTGCATCACATCTGTGTACGTACACGCTCCGGGGACGTCGGCATTGCATTATCATCAGTTCTGTGGGTTGTTAAGTGTAGAATCCACCGATTGTGTTCTCCTGTACTGTAAAACCAGGTGAGAATGGCTCAAGATGTCTTCAAGCAGCAGCAGATGGCAAATCCAAATGTTTGCTGCATGATTCATTTATGGTATGTGTATCCCTGCAGCTCATTGTGTATGTGCACTTGTCACCCTGAGGGGGTTGTATAAACACATTTTCATACCAGCCAAACCACTACAAAACAAATAATATGAGATCTTACGTAAATTTAATCACGTAAGGAATCGCTATGTTCTTTATATTCCAATAAAGAAGCACATTCTGCTTTGTTTCAAGTCGTTAATTAACAGTAATGCTGAATGAGACAGGATGTTAGGATTTAAATGCACCTGTTTGATCAAAGCAGATGCTTACTTAAACCATGATTGTTCTTTTGTGTTGTGTGGCTGCTGTTTTATATGTAAGGCTTAGTAGATTAAAAAAAAAAAAAAAAAAGAAATGACATGTCAATTTATTTAGGAAAAAAATAATGCATTTTTACATGAAAAAGGGCCAGATCATGTGGTTCAGGTGTCTGAGTAGGACACCTCCCTGGTGAGGTATCCTACACATGTTCCAGGAGGAGGCCTTAGGGCACACTAGAGGGATAGGATCTTCTTTCAGCTGGTCTGGGAACACCTCAGTGCCCCCCTTAAGAGCTGGAGGTGGATGTCTGGGCATTCTTTCTTACCTTGTTCCCCCCCCTGACCTGACATTTTTGCTAAGAAATGCATGGAATCAAGTATTTCAAGGGAGAGTCACAAGTTAAAGTCTCTTGTCTCCCTCTTTCAAATGTTTCTCTTAATAAATGCAAATGCCCTCTGGTCTACACACTGAGTGATTTGATCCAAATCCTTATTAGCAAAAATTAGCATACATTTTATTTTCACCTTTTCTCTTTGGCTTGTAGGCTACTGACTGAATAATAATGGAATAAGCACCTTTGTTGTAGAGACTTTTGATTTTCATGTGTATTATGAATTTATTTCAAATGTATTTAATATATTTTCATTCAAGATTGGACCTATTTTTTTTTTTTGTTTTTTTTTTAGTTGAACACAGTGCTAATTTTCACAGTATTTGGGATTTGATTCTTTGTAGATTCATCCTTAGCTATTCAGAGAAAGGAATTTTAGATGCTTTCTTTCATGCTGTCTTGAGCCCGTGTCATCTGATTGAAAATAGGTTGAGATACTCTCCTGCTGCAACCGAGTGAAACACATTAAATCAAAGTACTGCTGAAGGTGCTAGGAGGGTGGGATATTACTCTCTGCAGGGTTGTGGATTTGAGTCTTGGACAAAATCTATAACAACTCCAGAGTGGTGTTGTTATTGTGGAATAGGAATCATGTTTTTTTAGAAGCGCAGGAGCACAGGCTTGAATGAGCATCTGGATATGACCTTTGCAAATAAAATGTACTACGTGGACTTAGGAGGCTCATCAAATTGCATAACTGAAAAACACCTGTGGGTGATGTTTTCTGGTGTTTACAGAATGAGTTTTGTAGTCGCTTGTGCTTTTATTTTCTTTATTTTCCAAGAATAAAGGGACAGTTATGTTCTGTTAGAAGTAAGGACGTGTGTGACATCTGTGACGTGACACTTTCGTCTCTGGCTTTGCTGCTGACGGTAACAGTGCTGGCATATTTGGTGCTTAAGGCAAGATCACCAGCACCCGTCCTCCTTAAATGACCTTTGTCAGTCTGAAACATGCAATGACCACAGCCTGACAGGAACTAACATACATATAAAGGTTGGGAACTATATAAAAGTAAGGCTCCGGTGTCAAATTAGATGAGTTGATTTTTTTTTTTTTTTTTTTTTGGGACAACAGGCCACATCACAGAAGTGATTCAGCAAAAAAACACACACATCTGTGTGATTGGAAAGCGAGCCGCCTGTTCTCAGGCCGATAAGCCTCCCAGTCTTATTGAAGCAAAGACATCATCGCTGGATGACTTGCAGTCAGACCTGTCATCTGCCGACCCGCCTGGCTGCTGATATTGAATGCTCCTGTGGGCACCAGAGGCCGAAAGGGAGGAGGGTATGCTGCATGGATTGACTGCAGAGGGAAAAACGAGCTTTGAGAAAATATTTAACAGGTCAGTTTGCAGTGGGTGTACTGGTACTTTTGCAATTGAACTTTTGGATGTAATACGCCCCTGAATGCACCATGGGCTCTGTGGCTGTTGACTCCCCAACTGAAATTTGGGAAACTCAGACTTACAGAGCAACTTATTGTTCAAGTTTAACTTCAACATTCCCTCTAATATATCCAATCTACAGTAAAATAAATGTAAACCACCCATGATTTGCACGGCTAATTGTCGGAAAAAATCAAAATGGTGCATGTCTTGCTCAAAGCCGAGCTAATTAGCAATATATTGTTCTCTTACCTTGTCCCGCCTGATTTTGGCTTTTTTTTTTTTGATGACAAGTGCAATTTAAGATGATGTGGCATCAAGACGGAGCCTCACTGAAGAGCAGGTGTCAAACTAATACTGTGAAGTCGGTTGTGTTGGAAAACCAAAGTTACGAGACACAATAAACACATCATTTTTTGGCAATAGTGTCATTACATTTAATTGGTGCACATTCGATGCGGGTAGAGAAGGTAAAAACAGGCTTCTAAGTGAAATTCTAACTAGTATATCTAACTAGTATACCTAGTCATCTCTATCTTATATCAGTTTTGACTTGATGTGTAATTCTAGTCATTGAAAATTGACTAGAATTGTATTATTTTCCCCTATTATTTTATTTTATTTTTTTCTTTTTTTACACACACCCTTCCTCCATTTCTGTTTAATACACTGTTCCACACCAGATGAAAGGGAACTTCCATACAGCAGGAACAGGACCACCATAACTCATAGTATAATAGAATTAATGGATTATTTTATTATCTGTGAATCTACTGATTACTTTCCCCAATTAATTCATTAATCTTATACTTGAAGCCTGAAGGTATTCCATTTTCAATCAAATGAAACACTCAGTGGCAAAAGATTTCAAAGTTTGAGGGAATAAAACCAGATTCACATGCAAATGAGTTTAATATTAAGTCATGTTCGTATTATGAAACTCTATTCTTCATCACACGGCCCCATTAAGTAACTCATAGACTGTATTTAAAGACAGATATAATAGCCCACATTCACACCAGCATACAGACATTTTCATCTTTTCTCCAAAAGTATATTGCTACTGAAGTCATACAGAAACAGGAAATTGGATCAAACGTTTTCATTGGTTACTGACTGATTAGCAACTGATGATGTCATTAGACAGTAAAATCCACATTTCAAGGTAAACCTATACATTTCACAACAACCATCTAACAATAGCTAACATTACTGTTTGATCTTGAATCTGTTGAAAGCATTTTTATCATGCAAATCACAAAAATGGAGCAGTTCTGTTTAATTTAGAGAAAGGGGAGACATATATAGCAACAGACTATTTTTTAATAACCATTTTATATTTTATTATATTATATTATTTTATTTTCTAATGATGCCATGATCCCACACCCAAACAAAAACATGACCCCAGACCTACATAAATAAATAAATTTTCAACATATCAGTCATTTCTGTAAAGAAAGGTGTATCAGAATATGCATCCTACTTCATTTTGCATTTGTGCATAGCTAGTGATCATGTATAGTGTGTTAAATATATTATTTGCCATTTGGTGATAAATAGCAACAGACATTCATATCGTTCATACAAAAGTGAACCATTTAACAGAAATATATCTATTTTATTAGGAAGGGATTGAAAATATCCTAATGCAAAACAGGGTTAAATGGGGTACAGAATCCTAAAATGGGGCTGGAGGGGGTTCCTTTTCTGAAAGTTTTAATATTTGTAAAAAAAAAAAAAAAAAAAAAACACTTGCAGGCATGCCTTCGGTATTGCACATGGTGCTGTTTTTCTCACACTCTCCTCTCCTCCTCTTGAATCATAGTGTTCCACTTTGTACAGCTGTAATATACTGGGTGAAAGTAGAAAACCTACACCGACTTATTGCATCTATAAAGAACGGGAAATAAAAAGATTTGTGAAAAGAAAGCACTTGTAGACTGTGGAGCATCCAAAGAGCTATTTCTTCAGTCAGATGTGACAGTTTTCTTCTCCTGTCAGCTTTTGTTTGTGATAGTCAAAGCAAAGGTGTGACGCTGTCCTCCAGAGAGGACCCAGAGGAGGTCGGACAGCCGGGTCAGGACAAAGTCAAACTCCCTGTTGTGAACAGTGTCTAAAGGCAGGTATGAGTCATCCCTTCAGCTGCCACATGCACCTTTAAAAGCATTTGCTGCACAGCCATTTGCTCTCTTTGTGTGTTTTTGTGGATGCACACAGACTATTGACTTGTGCGTATATGTGTGTGTGTTGGCAGTGCAGACAGCCAAACAGGCAGTCAGCTGCAACAGTGAGTCACTCAGTCATTCTCCACTCAATATGGTGCCGTTTAGCCAAGACTGCCACACACTCAGAGGTGTCAGGGATCTTTTTGGATATGCATTCTTGCATTCCACTCTCCAGCACTGCATCTACACACTTGTTTGTTTATTTGTCAGCTACTGTGTTGCACAACATATATTACAAACTTTGAACCTGCATCTGTATATGTGTGTAAGTTACATTACATTACATTACATTACATTACATTTGGCTGACGCTTTTATCCAAAGTGACATGTACAGCGTAAAGGGCCCACCTAGGATTTCCAACTGGCAACCTTCCGCACTTAAGTCAGCAGTGTAAACCACTAAGGTATCCAGTCACTCAAGTCACACAAATTAGCGCCAAATGTGAAAGTAGGTCCCGTCTTTTGCTCTGACCTTTGGAATTCCCTTGGTCGTTCGCACGTTGCTGCATCACTTTAAATCCGAGCACTGTTCATTGTGTTTCTGTTTTTGTGAGTGTGTGTGTGTGCAGTGTAGCCAGACAGACAGAGTTAGAGAAAGAGAGAGAGAGAGAGAGACAGAAGGGGACAGAGGGAAAGAGAGAGGGGATGACATTAATGTTTAATTCTGGAGTTGAATGTGTGCCATTTTTTGATATCGTTCATGTATAATTTACAGAGATGTCATGAATTGAATTAAGGAAAAGGGTCACAGGGAAGAGGATAGAGACAGAAAAAAAGAAAGCAGGATGTCTACGCAGCAGGCCAGCTCGTAGCCTACAGGTTAAAGGTCATTTAAGGGCTCCTTGTTTTAATGAAATCACCCTTCAAGTGCTTTCTAATGGCCATTGAATGCACATGTGGTGTTTTTTTAATTTTTTTTTTTTTATTACAAACTGTGCTCTCCTCTTGTGAATGTAGATTGTGGCTTTGATCGATATCTGAATCCTTGTATTGGTTCACCACAGGATCAATAAGGAATGCAATAGTACATAATTAAAATGCATACTTTACAGAGTCACATATAAATGAAGTCTGCTAGCAGCATGAAGTGAATCAGAATAATCAAAAACGTCATCTCATCAGTAATATGGACAGAGATCATCTGTCTTTGTTTAGTGTATTTGTTTTATAGATATATAGCTTTAATTTAAAACTATTGTAATTTAAATATCTTAATTACTTCCTTGGTTCCAGATGATTTCGCTTTGCAACTGCTGCCAGTGTTGACATAATTAGTTTTGCTGATCTCGACTTACCCGCTGTCTAATTTGTAACCTTATTCTGCAAAGATGCTGACATGTGCAGATGGTGGTGTTTTATTGCACTGGCGAATGTACGAATCAATAATATTAGAAAATAAAAGTGAAGAACAAAAAAAAAAAAACAAGCGTAAAAAGTAAAACAAAAGAAGTGAAAAGAGCGAGAAATGGAGGGTGGAATAGGAATGGACAGAAAATGGGGATTTACTGCTGAAACTCAACCAAATTAAATAAGAATCTAATCATAAACTATGCATTACGGGGTTTTATCTGTATTATAAGGCCATATGGGGACCACCTAAACCAAATGAATGTAAAATGAATGTGGAGAGGATCACTACCATTTCTTCTACAGGTTTTATGGACTGGTTTACAGTGAAAGTACTAAAAAAAAATCATGCATGTGGTGTCTATAAAAGTACAAATATATAGTAGGTTTATCTCATAAAAACATTTGGTAATTGTTTAGAAGTATTTGACAATTCCACCATCAGCTGATCTTTAACAATAAGCATAACAAATGATATGAAAATTCAAAATACATGCAAATATTTTACATTATAGGTATTAGTAGCAATGAAAATATGGGTTTGAGCACGAGTATACAGTCATGGAAAAGACTGGTAAGAAGAAACATTCAGTTAATCAGAGGAGTCTGGGAGAGCCCTCCCCTAAAACACCCCTAAAAACATGAATAGTATTGAAAATATGGAAGAAAAAAGAACATTTTCTCATGCATTTAAATTGTTCTATATCTGAAAAAACACTTTTTTTTACAGTTTGCTGTCTACTTCATATTAATGTAAACTAATATAAATATACAGTCGCGGAAAAAAAAGATTAGACCACCTTTGTTTTCTTCAATTTCTTGTTCATTTTAATACCTGCATGGTGCAACTAGCATTTTACATCTTGGAGGCAATTTTTGTATATATATGTTTTTTTCCCCGATAAAACAATAATTTTGCATGTAGTGGAATATTTTCATTTTGTTCTTAATGCTTCTACTTTAACAAGCTGCACAGTTTTGTTATGTTTGAACACTGGTTTTATTCTTTTAAGTGTTAAAACAGTGCATAATATGACAATCAAAGACTTTTAAAGTACTTTTGTGTATGTTTCTATGAATCTATTAACATACTGTATACAGTCACAGAAAAAATTATTAGACCACCCCTTGTTTTCTTGAATTTCTTTTAATGCCTGGTACATTTGTTTGGAAAAATATAATTCTAACAACAAAAATAGCTCATAATAGTTAATTTTAGGGCTGATATCTATCCATTTTACATATTTTCTTGCTAAAAATCAAAATCACTTCAGTTCTTACATCAATATCTACGTCATTGTACTGACAAAAACAGTGCTTTTAGACATTCCATGTTTTCTTTACTGTCCGTTTTAGTCCTGGTAAGAGCGCCCCCTGGAGGCCATTAGCCTGTAATAATCTATACTTGAGCCTCATCGTTGCATAAGCAGCAGGGTTCGAAGTGAGAAAAAACTAGTGGCTTATAGTTTGGAAAGTAAAAAAAAAAAAAATTATCAGGCAAATGACTATTTTTGGACATTTGCACAAACATTAAATCTGGCACCAATCATGTGAGGTCCAGAAGCATGTTGGGTTGTTTTTTTTTTTATAACAATATACAGTGATTTCTGAAATTTTCAAGCCTTAAGTTATCAGTTTACCACCTTATAATGGTTGTTTTATTGCATGTGTTTACTTTTTAGCAAGTGTTAATCTGATATTTCATTGCCAGAGGAAGTAGATGAGGATGTCCGATAACATACAAATTGAAATTCTGAATTTCAGAGTATTTCAGTGAGCGCCCTACAAGGGGTTAACGGATTCAATGTGACCTGGAGTCTCATCTACAGCTTGTTTGCTTGATCCGGTGTTCATGTGGGTCTGTGTTCAATGTCCAGATGAAAAGACACATCGTTAGAAGCAGCTGCCAGTTAACATGCAGTCTTCAGATGCTGCGACTGAATGACTGAGTCAGCTGTCTGACAACGCACACAAAACCTAAGTAAAGAGAAAAGCATTGGAGCGAATTCCTGGATTCACGGTGGATGCGAGCACATAGAGGGGACTAAATGGAGGTCTAACAGACTGGAAAGTGGTCGGATTTCTGCAGCCTGACAGTGAAAGACCTAAACAGACCTAAGCTTGGATACCTGTGATGTGCACAGCTTCGTCTGGTTTTCACTTAATTCCACCGTTCAGCTCTCTCTCACTTCATCCCTATTCTGAGCCTAACTCTGCTCACCGCAAGATTCTGAAAATTGTTAAAATAACTGAGGTGGAGATGATGAGTATGCACAGGTGTGGACGTGAGACAGGAGTAGTTGAAGTATGTCACAGAATTACACATAAAGACATTTTCTCACCATCGTACAGTCCTTCACCATAAGGAAATGAAGTGTCCCTAAACGCATCGGATTTGTCAGACACTTCTGCAGCTTATAGTGTTGTGCATTTTTGGGTGTTTAAAGTGGTTATTTTAACAGTTTTAACTACTAAGTCAAAACCCCACCGCCCTCATGTGAGTCTGGTGGTTTACAATCGAGTAATAAAATGGTTTCAGTTGGATCCTCTGGGAAATGAGATTTGTCAGAATTTGACTTAAGGACAGATGGACTGAAAACCAGTGATTAGAAGCAATTAAAAAAAAAATTAATTCGTGATGTTGATTTGTATTGAAAAAAAAAAGAAAACAAGTCACAAGTTGAACTGTTTTCATCAACAAATTGCAGATTTTAACCAATTTTTTATTTTGGATTGTTTTAGTGGAATTGAGTCAGATTCTGTTTATGGCTCAAAATATGTGTTTGTTTGACACGAAGGTGCGCTCAGAACCTCTATGATAGGTGGAAACCTTTTCTAATACACATAGATAGGTTGGTTGTCACCCATGTTAATGTTCTAACAGACTGACGCTCTATTATAGAGAATTTAGGAATCATAGCGACCACTTTTGCTCTATTTGCATATATAATTTTAACCCACCATACACTACTGCTTTAAATGATCTTCTTTGTTTTTAACTTTAATTTGTATATAATTTGAACAGACAAACAAGGCTCTGTTGGAGCATGGCTAGGGATTGTTTTTGATGTATTAACTCATGACTGTAACATTTAGCATGTGCAGTTTCTGTATAAATATCATTAAAAGAACATTAAAAAACAATAAAACAACATGTTTTGCTGTTTAATATCTCTTTAAGAACTGAGGTGGAAGCCTGGGGAACATGTCCACAGGCTACTAATGTGTATTGTTTACCAGCATCAACTAAATTGGTTGTGATTGTCCAGCATGTCCAGTTCTGGATCGTATATATATAGCACATTCTTATGCATCCAAACGACAGACACATAAAGCCACTGGGTGTGACTGATGACCCCTGTTACTAGGCCCCAAAGGACAATATATTATTTAAGACAGGATGATAGCCACATAAACTAATAAATTTTTTTATACTACTTGAAAATCACAACCCATCCCTAACCCTAACCTTCGCTCTAACCCCCATCATCCCCGCTAGCAAATCTGAATTAAATAGCTTCTAAAATACATAAACAAGTGATGTACGAGTGAGATATAAGAGTGTATTTTCAGAGCGACTATTCGGTCTGGGCTTCGTAGAAACAGAGCCCTCAGTTGTGGAAATCATCAGGATTGTTATCGACCGATGCATCTCAAAGAAAACAAAGAGGGGTGAAAGGTGGCGGGACACTTAAAACAGACGAAAAGAGCCGTAGAGATTAAGAGGAATGAGGAGAATGATGCAACGAGGAGCACAGAGCAGCTGCAGGAAGTAGAGAAAAGATCGGTGATAACTGTGGAGATTGAATATGGGACAAGATTAAACCTAATTACTACATTATAATGACTCTGTAAGGTGAAATGAATAGATGGGAAACCATTATGCGGGGGATGAAAAATGGAGCGCGGACGGCTATTTAATGAAGAATAACACTGATGTTAACCATGGTGGGTTATTTATTTATTTTTATTTTTTTACAAATGCTTGAGTGCAGAGATGAATAGGGAAAGATTAGACAGATAAACAGGAACAACGGAGAAGATGACAGCACAAGAGAATAGAGATTGATGTCCACATGCAAGACGAGGCGGTGGAGATAAAATGCTAAAATGACCACGTGTGGTGGCGTGCGAAGCTAAAGTTGAGCTCTTCTATGACGGATTGCGAAGAACTAGTGTATGGTTGTGTCTGTTCCACACACTCTTTTTTTTTCCCTCCACATTTTTATGTAAATAAACCAGCTAGAATTAATTGCTTGCCTCAAATCTGCTCATAAATTACTCCAGTTGCAGTTTGTTATATGAAAATACACGCAAGTTGCATTCGTTGCTTGACTTAGTTTGCCCTTTCTCTGGGTAATAGAGGACACTAAAATAAAAGCCAGACTATTTTTCCGTGTCAGATCATGCAAGCAGACTTCTTAATGAGATGCGTTTGTAACCTAAGGGCAAGTGACAAGATAATTCAGTTTTTGTTAGTGTTGTTCTTGGCGGCTTTAATGTTATGTTAGTGTTGGTTTTGGTAACCGAAGGCTGTTTGTCGGAGCTCGGTAATCATTAAGTAAAGCGTTAATGTTCCGTATGGAGTTCGGCTATCAGAAAATAAAAGCGTTCATGAGAGCAAATCAATTTGAAAAACTCATAAAATAAAACATAATAAGATAAAAAAAAAAAAGAAAATGTAAAAATTTGCTTTAGTGCCTCTACGACGTCTAAAGTCTATAATTTTCTTGTAAATACGCGCATTCCACCTATGTAATCTGACCCTGTTTATGCAGAATTGACATAAAGGTGTCGCGGGGATGTAATTATAATTCCGCACTTTCTGGAAACCCCTCAGTTTGAAAAGGTCGGATAAAGTAATGGAAGGAAAAAGAGAGTCGACAGTGAAGAAAAGTTGGAGTTTGCTGCTTTCGACTGAACCTCAGAGACCGAAAGTGTTTAATTGACAGACGGCCTCCAGGAAATGCCGGAGCAATGAGCAGCTGCTACCGAAAAATGCGCACAAAGTCGTAATGTAATACACGCCTTTTCTCTTGTCTTCACCCTGCGTGTGGTTGGCTGCCGGCCCATGGTTTAGATCCTCACTGTTGGTGTGCTTTGACCTTCCAGTGCTCTGCTCATCAGCACTATGACAAAGCCCAAGACATGCTGTCATATTTAATCTGACACTTAAGACAGAGCCACACAGAGCGGCTGCTTTAGCTGAACGCCGAACTAGAGACACCAAATCAGGATATTTCACGTGTTTCATCTAGTTTTTAGGGTGCGTATATACTGTGTGTGATCGTGTGTGTCCAGGTGAGTGCTCTGTTAATAGCCACTCACGGCCAAGTGAAGCAGAAAGCTTAAATAACCTCTTCTCTCAGACGGACGCTAACACACATGTAGAACGCAGACACACACCCCCTGAGCTGAATATCTGACAATTCAGTCCTTGCTGCCGTCTCCAATGTGCACTCTCATGCATGGAAATGTACAAGCGCCATTACCTTCAGTAGAATATTGGCATTTAATGGAGGGGAATCTGGGGTAGCTTGTATATTACATGTAATTCAACATTTAGCCCCTGCCTGGTAATATGATTGCACAAAAGTCATTCCAGCAGAGACGACTGCAGCCTGGTGCTTAATAAGGTGAGGCTGCAGACCCGAGATTGTCAGATTGAATCCCGGCAAAGGCTGAAGTGTCTGGACAGGCAGAAGCAGACACACAGCCTTCCTCCAGCAGCAGCTACTCTGTCCTTGAACAGACACCGGAGTCCTAACTGAGGTCGACAGCACGGAGCTGTGAAAGTGATGCTTGATGAAAAACTGCTACTGTGTTTAATCAACCTTTTCTAAATGAAGGTGAGAGTAATCGACTGTGACGTTTTTTATGTAGATGTCCGTTTTACTGCCTTATGCTTATCAGAATAGAACAAATGCAATTTAACCTAGATTCAGTTTTTGGTATACAAAGAATCAAAGCCGGGGGATCTGGATGAAATATCACATGACAGGCTTTTAGGGTGGAATCATGAATCATGGTCATTTTTGTCACTTCGGTTAATTAGTTACAGTAAAACTACAGCAAGTTTTTTTTTTTTTTTTTTTCTGTTGATCTCTTTCATACCTCATCTAGAGGTTAGGATGGAACACAAACCATAAAGGTCATTCCAGTATCCCAAAACCAACGTTACAAAACGCACATTTATTACACTGGCCGGCCAAAAAAATAGGCACACATGTAATATTTGACAGCACCATCTTCAGTTTTGATTCCAGGAGACATTCTTTTTACCACATAATTCTTACATAGTGCCACAATAAGGTTCATAATATTTTTTCCATCCATAATTTTATTAAGTTTTGATTATTGATGATGCAGAATC
>JAPSES010119733.1:0-16665 GCA_029822895.1 Maxillicosta whitleyi | reverse complement strand
CCCCCCCCCCCCCCCCCCCCCTACTAACTGCCTGTTTTTTAACCCACTGTCCTTAGCTGAAAAGAGAATAACAAGTTTACAGCAAAGTGCAGATCATAGTCCAAGGGAGACCCTGAGGAGGCAGTTCAGGGAAAAATCGATACTGTTAAATGAAATACAGTAGCTAAAGCGGTTTGGAAAGAGGGGCGAGGGAGATGGAGACACAGGGAGAGAGAGGCGTACAAACACATGAGTGATTACGCAGTGAGGGGTTAACGATCAGATGGGCGGCCTCATCAGTGTGTAATAACATGTGTGGAGAGGTCAGTCACTCCGTGGCCCTACAGACCCCTGAGAATCATTTGACGTGGACATTCGGTGTACACGCAAACACCACACATACTGGAACTACATGTGTGTTACGACCTGTTCATGTGATGTAGCTCATACATCTGGGAAGCATCTAAACAAGAACAAGACAAAGAACCAAAGGAAGAACCATACGAAGCTGAAAAGTCACCTTAAATTAACAGCATTGATAATCAAAGTGATTTTTTTTTTAGGTTTCTGTAATGATTAATAGGCCAGTATATAAAAGATATTTAATCAAAATGATATTTTTAATGCTGAGATATAACTATTATTTACTGTTTTACAAAAAACCCAGAAAGAAATATTAAAACACATTGTTATTTCTTCATCAAGATGTCAAATTATAGAATAAAATATCTTTATTGTCATCATACAAAGAAATTAACAAATAGTAAGTGCAAATAACCACAGGAAGAACCAGACGAAGCTGCATTCATATGTTCAAAGTCACCTTCAATTCACCTTAAATTAACAGCATTGATAATCAAAGTAATTTTTTTTTAGGTTTTTGTAATGATTAATAGGCCGGTATATAAAAGATATTTAATCAAAATGATATTTTTAATGCTGAGATATAACTACAAAAAAAAAAACAAAAAACAGAAAGAAATGATAAAACACATTCTTATTTCTTTATCAAGATGTCAAATTATAGAATAGAATGCCTTTATTGTCATCATAACAAGTACAAAGAAATTAACAAATAGTAAGTGCAAATAGCCATGTACATAAAAAATTGTTTTGGTCGGATGTTATGCTTAATTAATTTGTGAATTCTCACAGAATTTGGCAATGAAAATGTGAATTCAGTGTGAAATATACAACCCTGGTGATAAAAGTACTGAAGTTACAAAAAAGTCTGTTATAGGGTGGACATAACAAAACAAATACAACATGTTTATGCTCATCAATTGTTTTAAAAAAAAATGTGACTTTAGTTCTTCATTCCTGCTTGGAAATAGTAAAATGTTACATTAAACAAGATAGTCTTCAGGTATTAAAACACCACATTTACAACAGACGTTTTAATTTAATGTATATCAAGTTAGACTCTCTACTCTTTTTCATGAAATTATATTCAGTGTAAGAAAAGTAACTAAAGTGATCTGCAAAAAAAAAAAAAGACAATAGGCTTGTGACTACAAAAACAACTTCAGACAATAATGGAAAAAATAAAATAAAATAAAAAAAATCAGTAAGTCTCACATTCAACACTACAGAATGCTAAAAAACCAATATGACAAACATGTTGACGTCATATATAGTTTTATTATTTCACTGTAGTTAATGCATGTTTATGAAATGTGCGTTTCACAATGAAACTGAAAATGGTATTCACTGTTCACATTATGGTGTATGTTCACAAAAATATGTAAAATGTAATAATAATAATAATAATATCTTACAATTATTCTGAGCATTTTTATAAGAGTGTGATGGCGGGAGGAAATTGCTGATACGTGTCAAAATAAAAGACTTATCCTGTGATTTACAGACGTTTAATTAGTATTAGAAACATGGTTCATAAATAATTACTTTAAAAATGTTATCCTACTGGAAGGATGTCTTTGAAAAACAAAAAAAACTACCTAAACCACAGCTTTTAATTGATCAGGTAGTTAGAGTCCAGCTTTAAATGGCCAATATTCTTCCTTACATATTCTCTTTTCTGAGTCCTTCCCATATAGATACTCATTTGACAAATGTAGTCGTCGCTGCTAAATAATCTAAGGACACATGAACTCTATTCTTCCATGGCATCACTGTAATCTGGGACCTAGATAGCGTTATGTCAGCAGCCAGGTTCAATTTAGGCCACTGGTGGAATTTTGCTCTGTTCTGTACGGCACAAGAATAAATTCAATGTAGTTTTATTTTACTTTGGCGATTTCTATCTCTATCTTATTTGTCTGACATCTTAAGTCATTTTCAGTTATTCATTTCCTTCTTACTCTGTGAAAAATATGCATCTCCAAGTGAGCTGATTTTCTATTCTTGCAGTAAAGTGGTGGATAAAATGTTTATCTATGTCCATAAACTAAATACATATTTTTTTTTATAAATCGTCTTGTAAAATTCCTTGGCACAAAACTGAAAACAGGCCTTTTTTTGTGTGTGTGTAGTTTTTTTTTTTTTTTTTTAGATAGCATTATATACCATGATGCATTGCTGTAAACTGAAACGACCCTACAGTAGTAAAATACAACACACACATCAATGAATAGAGTAAAATTAATTTGATTAATCTCACTGTTGTAGAAGACAGTGCGAGTGTCCCTGTCCTTATTTGTACTATTTATGCACCCATTTACTATTTGCACTGTTGTTGAGTATTTGTACTTATGCAATGACAATAAAGTTCAACTTGGTCCAATCTAATGTAAAAGCATCATATGTGTACGGCAGCAAAACCCTGCAAGAACAACTTTAATTTCCCGTATTTAAAACACATTTAATCAAAATATTTATATTACATTTTAAGGGTTTAAATGCTGAGTCTTAATTTTCCGCGGGGTATTTTTGTGGTGAGGCATTGACTTTAGAAATGTCTTTGTGTAATGTGAAGACATGTCTACGCAAATTCAACAGTCTCTCCAAATATCACTTCAAATAAATGGTATAACAATAATAATAAAAAAAAACTTTATTTGTATAGCACCTTTCATACAAAAACTGTAGCTCAAAGTGCTTCACATTGATTAAAAATTCAAATACAATTTTAAGACAGGTTGAAATAAGAAGTAAATAAGAAATACATTAAGATTTGATTGCACAGAATTATAAAATTACAAAAGTATAAGAAAATAAGACATTTCAATAGATTTCACTAAAAAATTTCAATAAAATTTTGAAAATTTCAATAAAAGAAATAAGAAATTTAAGATATGATTACACACAGAACGGAATTGTTGGTATTATTTGGTATAGAAACATTTATGAGACCTGATGTAGTCAGTACCTTAAAAGTGAATATATGTACGTAAGCATGTGACACAGACGGATCACTGCTGTCAGGTTCTATGATAACAAACTCTCCTCTGCAGGGGTACGAACGGGAACGACTGCGTATTATCACTGTCATATCCACGCAAATAAGTGTGAGGCCACCTTGAGCAAAGCGAGCGTATGTGTCAATGTGTGGACGGAGGGGGGCATCACTTTCCATCCTGTTGGCACAAGCGAGGTCGACCAGTCCATGTTTTTTAGCTCACTCACTCATTTACCTACCAACACCACCCCTTTCACCCCTTACACACACACACACACACACACACACACTGACACACAGGTTGCAAGAGTTCAGAGCAGGGTACACAAGGACCCCTCTGAACTCAAAAATCTGGCCCCCATCCAGTGAATATCTCACCTCAGTTGCTCATAACAGAGTGGAGTCTCCGTGCCCTCCTTACCTTGTACACATACAGACTCCCACACACAGAGACACACAAACACAAGATGATATGCTGCCACGCTAACCAAAACAACCGAGGAAGCCCTGCCTGAGCCCAATGAACACCTTTAAAAACTCTCTTCAGATCCCATGTAATGACCTTAGGGGTTTTATTTCTCCACGACAACACACGGCACGGGTTCAGCCTGAACCCTGGCAACAAAGTCAGAAAGATGTTGTAACAACTGCTGCCAGAGATGAGCTGGTTTAAGCCATATCAGACTTTGTAAACAGCGACAAAGATGATAGAAAAACAGGGGAAAACAAAAAAACACTTGGGATCAGTCAGTGTATGACCCCGTATGCACACACTGACACACACACACACACACACACACGCCCGTACACCTGCATGTATGGGTGTAATACAGCTAACACAATTACACACACATCATCACTATTTGGTTTAAAAAGGAGTCAGTAATACAAAGTGCAATAGATGGGACATTATGAACAAACAGCGTGAGTTTAATACACCAAAGAAGAAGTAAACACATGACCCAGCAGATGATTAAAAAAATAAATAAAAATAGGACCGACGTCCTTGTATCTCACTGCCACGATCTATCAAGAATCAATAACAAGTTGAATTTGCAAGGCTGTCTGGTTCTGCTGCTATGTTAGAGTCCTGTGGTGTTGTTGCAAGATCAATCTCCCAATAGAAGTGGGTGGTACTTTTACAGGAGGAGAAGTCAACACGTTAAAAGACAGTCCGTATATGACTTCATATTAGTGCTCGATAGTAAATATATTGATATCTCTAACCATTTCCATGTTATAAGGCATCAAAATACATTATTACAAATACATTATAAGTAAATGTGAATTTTTTTACATTTCCAAAATTCCAAAAATCTAAATTCCTCAAAACTGTGAACAAACTGTAAAATTTGTAAAATGTTAAATTTGAAATGAATATGACCAGAGACGACGATGACGAGGACGATGAAGACGACAAAAAAAACAACAACAAAGATGATGCAGTCACAACAGCTCACTGGTTGATAAGCAAACTGCATTATTTATATGTATTAATAGGATTAGTGGCTCAACGGTTATTTAACATTTTATATCAGTAAATGATTTTGGGCATCAGTGAATGTTTGGGTCTTTACGGGTTAAAGAAAAAAAGATCATCATGTACATTCCTGCATTCATGTCTGTCATTTTGTTGCACTGGTGAACGCAAAGACGGAGAACAAAGTGTTATGTAGCTTATATATAAGATGTGGTCAGTGCAAGACACAGTTAGTGTTTGAGTGGAAGTGGACGAATTCAGCAAAGTGTTTAAG
This sequence comes from Maxillicosta whitleyi, assembly GCA_029822895.1. NCBI lineage: Eukaryota > Metazoa > Chordata > Actinopteri > Perciformes > Neosebastidae > Maxillicosta > Maxillicosta whitleyi. The sequence continues at coordinate 11,571 of JAPSES010119733.1, read as the reverse complement.
AATTTCTGATTTTTTTTTTTTTTTATGCCTTTAAACATGAATGCTGTGACTTATGTTAATAATCACTACACAACAACAGAGATTTATACTATGGTGTTTGATCTGAGTGCGCAATTTGGCAAAGAAGTTGTGAAAGTGTTTACCAGAGTGAGTTGTGTACGACGGTAGACAGCAATGCCCGTCCTGAGAATTTGCATACATTAGAGTGTTTATTATCTTTTTCTTTCCCTCATCATCTTTATCCATCTTTCAAGTCGTACAATTAATCAGTGAGACAGACAAAAACATAGTCTTGTGCAACTGATGCGTACAGTAGTACAAAGGTACTTGTACAAACTAGTTCGGCTTTTGTGTTTGTCCACATATGAGCACCTCCTTCACACACAAACTCTCCCATATTTCCCCTAAAAGCCCCTTGATATTTTGTTTGAGGGGCTGCCCTGTCTCAACATGCTTGTTATGATGTTTTTATCCTCATTTCCCAGTTCATCCCCTCATGTTTACTACGTCATTGAGCAATGTGGTTCTTTTCCCAATGAAACCTGATATTGTTACTGTACACTCAGGAATGTTTTTCACCTAGTGAGCAGCAGGGTGTGTTCACATCTTTTTTCCCCGTCACCTAAAAGCCCCTGTTTGAGGCTCCACTATTTGCTCTCTCTCCCTTTATGAATGAGAAGTAACACATTCCACATGTCAGGGAAAATTAACTTTTCCCTGAAGAGTAATCCAGTTCTCTGAATTTTGTTGTAAAGGTACTTCAACTGCCCATAACTTTGTGGTAAACAACAATGTCCACCAGCAACAGTCATAGTATGGACTAACACACTTTATGTCACATATTAATTTGAAACGTTTACAACACTAGAGTCTATTATAGTGAACTTTGTCCATCCGGCTACAGTTGACCCATAATGATGTAAAGAAATTGGGGGGTAAGGGAAACCAAAATGTAAAAATACATGCTTTTATTCCGCAGATCTCACTGTTCAAATCAACACACTAAATATATAATATCTTAACTGCACTATGAATAAGTCAAGCTAAAATATCTGTTAGTGGAGCTGCCATGTGACCCCTATACCAAACAGAGGAGTAAAAAGCATGTCCAATACAAAAGAGAACATATTTGACCCCCTGTCTCTGTAACTGACCAAAATCCCCTCAAAGTTTTCTATTATGGTTCAGACATAAGCTGACGATAAGTAACGATTGTGTAGCTCAGTGGTTAATGCCGCTGACTTGGGTGCAAAAAGGTAGCTGGTTTGAGACCCAGGTGATCCCTTGGGAATGGTTCTTTACGCTATACATCCTAATAGTCACAAAGGGGCGCAAGCCTCATTGTTTTGGTCCCAAGCCCGGTTGTGTCAGGAAGGGTATCTGACATAAAAACCTCAGCCAAATAAACATGTGAAGCTAATCTGCTGTGGAGAGAGATGAAAGAAATCATCATTTTGAAGCTAATGATAGGTCGTGCAGCTGTAGAAGAACCAGAATGTGGGTGTAATTTTTTTTTTTTTAAGAAAACTATAAAGTGAGTGGCAATGTCATCATAAGTTAGCTAATGTCATCAAATGACTACCCTCCAGCACAAAACAGATTCCAATATCACATCACGTAAAAACACAAGTGAACATGAATAAGACTGTAGCATCACTGTGCTGGAGGATACAGTTGTTTACTATAACATTATGGACAGTTTAACTATCATTACAACAAAATCCATAGAAACAGATTAGTCAGTCTTGAAAAGTTAATTCTGCCTGACGTGTGGCATGTGTTATTGCTCATTCATGAAGAGAAAGCGAGCAAACACTGGTGCCACAAACAGGGGCTTTTGGGTGACAGGAAAAAATATGTGGGAAATCTACCTAGGACATTTATAAAGACTTAACTAATCCCAACTATCTGGCATGAGACAGACCATTGAACATCTGATCTACAGATACATAAACAGCTAAAGCCTGTGGGGGGACCGATATGCAGTTGATAATTATCACATAAGCTCAGCTGTCTCATTTGACATATATATAATGTAACCTGTATTATTAAACTGTAATTCAAGCTTATGAAAGAGTACCTTTGATAAAACAGCTGCTTTCCATGGAAAGCATTATTTACTGGATATAATTATGTTGCTGGGCTATGAGCCAGACGACAGGTTCCTCAAAGCCATTCTCTTCAATAGACTCAATGTTCTCAACAACAGCCTAGGACCAACAATTGTATCAGGTTCCTGCATAGTTGTCAAGACTAAGGCCTAATGTCAATTCCCCCTTTTGCCCTACCCTTCTCCATTCATACAAAGGGGTAGAGGTGTCCCAACACTCAATGGATCAAAGGGATGAAGTAGAGGGCTGTTTGGCCCTTGAAATAGAGATTTTTAGGACCACACTGCAAATGGAGAGTTATAAGAAATTTCCCATAATTCTGTTCAAATCATCAGCAAGATGAAGGTCAACACAGCAAAAAAAGTGCAGCAGTGTGATGAAAGAAACACAAATATATGCATTTTCTCCATAAATAACTCAATCATTTGAGCGACCATTTAATGTAATGAATAGACTGCAAAGAAGATGACCAAAGACCAAAGATGACCAAAGCCCACGCAACAAAGTCAGTTCCAGCTGCTGACAGCATGGAGAATAAGAGTTTTCACACATGACCTGGAAACAGTTTGAAATCTTGACTTTGTGTATCACTTTTTCTTTGTTTACTTGTCAACAATGGCTGAGGTCATATTGAAATGTCACTGCTGTGTGCCTCGATGTACATTGAATGAACAAATGCAACTATGGTAAAGTTTTCACAGTCTTCCTTCAGATTTAGTTAGAAGAAGAAATGGGTGGTCGCAATTCATCAAGATGAGGGCATGAACTTCAGAATTCCAATCAGGAAGTATGTTTCTGAACACCGACATTTCTGGGAATAGGATTACCAGCAAAGCGTCAGTGAGATTGTAAAGGGAATCAAGAGGTTAAAAACAGGGAAAACACCACAATCCTCTGAGGGGTGATGTGCAAAAACATGTGGGGATGGGTGGCACAAAAAAAAAAAAAAAAAAAATCATGGTTACAGGTAAAATTAAACAAAAATGTGGGTGGGTAGCAGACAAGGAAGTATAAAAAATAATGGATGTAAATAATTTATAGTACATTTAATGATGATGATGATCATCTAATTTGACTGTGGTTGATCCACAGCTGGTTTGTTTTATTGTGAAGTGAACTTCACCTCTATTTATCCACCCACAGATGTCACGGAGCAGCACATTAGAGATTTATTGATGGCGTGTATTTTTGCCAAAAATAATGCCATTAAACATGAGTTATTGTGTAGACAATGTGTTTAATCACGGGTTGGGACTTTTGACCTGTGTGGTCGACAAATGAGTCAGTCAAGGCGTTTCTCAATGAGCTTGTTCACATGACCGTAAAAGGCCAAGAACTGGAAATAATTAGACAACGTTGATGAACAGATCCGACACATTTCAATGAGCTTCAGAAATGTTATAATCAAAAAACCCTGGTTTAGACGCTCTAGTCCATTATTGGATGTCTTTCGGAGTACGTATGTATATAGTGATGCTAAACTTAATATTCCTGTTGTCTTCCATTCACATTCTTCTATTCTCTATGATTTTAATTGTGTTTACACAGGCACAGATATAAAATAAATAAATAAACAAATTAGAGTAACCTGTATACATGCAAGAAGACATTAGATCAGAGTATTGGGGAGAAATCCAGGTGTGTTTATGCAATCACTTAAATAACATGACAATCAAATAATGATTGGAGAATTAGTGCACAAGTAAACAGGCTCAATATCAATCTCACCAAATACGGTCTTGCAAACTTTGTGAGTATGGTCTTGGTAAGAATGGTCCCAGAGAAGGGACTGGTTAAGAACGGTAGTCTCTCTGTAACTGGAACCTTTACATGTTTGTGAACTTTCGTTCCTGACTCTATTGTATTTCTGTCATCAGCTCCCTAATAGACTCCCACAATCTCACCGATCTCCTCCTTGGAACGCTGCTCAGGCCAGATGCAGCGGTGGTGGAGCCCTGTCAGCCAATGATAAGTCTCTGTTGGGTTCTCTCCAGTAGGTACAGTGCTGGCCCGGAGCTGCTGTCTGTACATCTCTGGTAACAATGTCTAACTTGGCCAGGAGTGCTGCTTGAAGGTGGTCGTAGGAATGGGCCTGGTCCCCATCCATTGGTATGTAGGCCACCAACACCTTCCCTGTCAGCAATGGAACCAGTTGGCATTCCCATTCACTCTCTAGCCATCCCCAGGTCCGGGTGATCTGCTCAAAATGCAAGATGTAGTTTTCAATGTCCTCACCCAGTTGGAACTGCGGAATCTGAGGTCATTAGTGGTGGGCCTCGGGATGTGATGGCTCAGGTTGATGATCACTTGGCTGGCTTCCAGGTTCAGGACCAGAGTTGGAGTCCTACATGCTACTGGGGTGAGTAGGTCCATTCTCAGGCTAATTGCTGACCATGTGGTTCCAGTGGCCTCTGCCGGAGCTGTATGGGTTGGTGGCTGTGCTGCCTGAGGTAATGCAACATTCAGCACCCGCGGATGGACCAGGAGGCCCTCCTCACGTCTCTGCTGTCCCAGCAAAAAGTCTCTTGTCAGACCCACCAGCTAGTCTCTCGCTCTAGGTGGCACACTCTCCATTTTTTAAAATTTTTTATTTAACATATCCCAACCCAAAAATAAAACAAAATTAAGGGCAATTAATAAAAACAAGTATATACAGGGAATTCCGACAGCAAAGCCCATACCAACTATCAGTCCAGCATTCAAACCCTGTATACTTCTATAGAACAAACCCTCGTTATATTTCCTGTGGCCCCTCCCCGGGGCATACCAAATAAACATAACTGAGGTTTTAACAAAAACTTCAACACTGAAGAAAAATTAACTTACCAAATAATAACCTATAATAACTGAAATATTTTACTTATGAAATTCCCTCCTTATGGCCGTTATTTTAAATGTAAATAACACAAAAAACAACATAATTAATTAAACAGGAGAAAAAAATAAACCAGTCCGAATCACGTGATTCCTCACAGCGCGCCCCTGTGCAGTTTATAAGGGGTTAACCGGAAGTGCCCTGGTTAGCCACCAGCGCACAGAGGTCGGGTACAGCGCAGTCACAACGGAAGGTGAGTAGGCGTTCCAGTGTGCACCCTCGAACGCAATTCTCACTGAGAAACAAATTGTTCACATGAACAACCCACTTTACATCCCCGTCCACTGTTGCGCATCTCTTTGTGTCTTTCGGTACTTTGGCCGAACAGCTGATGTACGATCGGCGACCCACAGCGCAGCACACGCCGCCTCCCACAGACAAAAGGGGTACCCACTGCCGGAGTGACGTGGCACCTACATCACAATTAGCACAAGGCACAGGGTTCGATAAAAAAAATGTCACAGACCATGAGCATGGTTATTAAATGGTAAGTAGGATTTAAGTTTAAAACCTCATGTGAAAAATAAAACAAACATTTAGGCAACTTATGGTTTATGAACTAAAGCGTGACTATGGATTTTGGTACATGTATATAAAAAAAAAAACACTTGAAAATTTAAAGAATTCAGATGACCTCCTCCTGTCCTGTCTCCTCCTCTTGTCTCTTTCCACTTGATCCAAAAGTAATGTTCTCCTTGAGGTCCAGAAATGTCTATGCAATGCATATAAGACATTAAACAGTACAAAACTAAACTCTTGAATGTTAAGCATTCTCTTAGTTAAGGCTGCAAAATATTAAACATAATGAATGTTTTATATTTAGCCTATATGTATGGCTTCTCCCTCACACACCTGTTAAAAGGACGCTCCTCTTAGTGCAGTTGGTTATAATGTCCTGGAATTCCAAATCTTTTTCACTAGCTATTGTGGAGAGCGCATGTTAGTAGATCATTAGTGATGGAGTGGGTTTTACCTCCCAAGCCCACATCAGACTGATGCAAGATAGTTTATCCTCTGATTCTGAAATGCAGCAGGCCCTCTGTCAGTCAGAACGTCACAAGCCTCCTCAGTCACGTTCCCCCATAGAGCCGGGTCAGTTTCGATGTACATCAATTTAGCACAGAATGGAGTGGGTTGCTACTGCTGGGCTCTGGTGGTGGGCTACAGATGGAACTAATTTTGGCCTCTGGGCAAATGGTGTCAGAGTGGTCATGTAACCTGCCGTCGTCTTGCTCAACTATAGCAACAGTATTCTGTCAAGTGAAAAATGTGTCAGTCGATGGTGGACTTCTTAACATTTGTGCCTCTCTTTCTTCTTTTTCTCATTTATTTTTACGTTTGCTCTATACACTTTTTCACTCATGGCTTCAGGCTAGGCTTTTGTTTTGTGTTTGTTTTGATGGTGCAGTTTTGACGATGATGTTAGCAGTGTGAGAAAAGGGGGGGCAGTGATCACTATTATGTTCCAATTGTATCATTTTATTTAGCCTGGTAATGAAAAGGGAACAGGGGCTTGGCAGCATAGTCAAAATGGCTGCTTTTAAATTTTAAAACGATGATACTTCTATGTGGCTCTCTTGATGAATTTTTAATTGTTAGAATATATATTTATTTTATTTCTTTGATTGGCAGAACCCATGGCTGGTCTTGGCCCATGCCCATAAAACCCATTGTTTAATCCAGCCCTGACAAGGCGTACTAATCTGAAGAGATCTTTTTTTTTTTTTTTTGTTACTAAGCGAAGAAACACTTCCCTACTTTTATATCTTGTCCCTTTAGGTTCCATGTCATCAGTTAGAGTACAGGAACTGATGACAGATCCTGTTTCCAAAGTTGGAATTGCACAAAAATGTAGGGCACCACTGTAACATTCAATTAATTAATTTAACTAATTTGTATGTTTATGAACTTCAGTTGAGGTAGACAGAACATAATTTATGGAGCACTTGTGGCTCCATTCAGTAGAACAGTGGCAGTTGGGCTAGTGAAAGATGTTTTCTTCAACCACCACAAAGCTCAAATGAGGCATGTTTGCCCACTGGCCAACAAAGATGGTGTGAATTGTGTTGTGCAAACGAATCTAAGCTCTGCCACGCATGGTCTCCTTTGAATGCCCACCAACAGGTCGGCTGTCAGGACATTGGTGCATGATGACATCCAACCAGAGCTTGTTTATTATGATAAGATAACAGAGGCAGGGCAATGGGTTGATGGGGCCATAGGGGTACACTCTATCTGGGGGTCAAAACTTTGACAAATTTACTTCTTAGGCTCAGGTCAGTTGAGGGGTCAAAGTTTGCAGCCTTGTGCCAACAATATAATAAATGACTTCGCTGCTTCCATGGCAGTGGTGATGTAACTAGTGCGGAACCTCAGCGTAATCCATTACATGATTTTAAGGTAAAATAACAGACTTTCTAGTGATCTGAACCAGTGGTAAGTGAGTGATAGAAATGTCTCTTTTTCCTTTGAAATTAGGAAAACAACAGGTTTTTAACAGGATTTGCCAAAATTTCACAATAATCAGCATCACACAAAAGTACATCATCATCTAATAATCTAATCATAATCTAGTCAAATACTACTGCGTTTGAAATACCTAACTGGCCTTTCAATTCAGTCATACCTGTTAACCTATCTGCTCCATACACTCAGGAAGGGATGTAAAAAAGTAGGTCAGTACATAAAGTAGTGTCTTAAGCAGCCAGTATCTTTGGTCAGATATCTTTGTTTTTTCAAGGAGCTTATGTTCAAACAGATAAAAGTTAAGAACAATCAGACAGTGACAGCTCCCGTCAATGTGTGCATGACCCACTGACTTCCTCAACATATGATCCATGAGCTTACAAAACAAAAACGTTATGTAAGAATGAAAGACAAAACATTTCTTTTTATTTTTCTGGTGAAATTTTTTGCATGGCCGGCTGGTCTAAAAATCTGTGTTTTATGTATATATTGTTATTAATTGGAATATTTTTACTGACTCATAAAGGCATATATATAATAAAATGATCTTTTTTTAATGTAATAAACTACAACATTAATGTTTTATTGGTATTATGTAAAATTAAATACAAATCCAATGGTCATTTTATAATACAAGTAATGCATATCTATAAAAGTATTTACTTGTATTTATACTTTGAAATTATATGTAATTGAGAAAAAAGGGAATTGCTTTGCATAAATAACACATGCTTCAAATTCTTACATTTATGAAAACAGTAAATAATAAGATACCATAATATTCTTAAAAGCCAGAGGTAAAAATCTCCTGATAAACCCACAGTACTTCAAGTTTACATTTTTTCCATTATTATTTTGGTGTATGAAACAAACACTTTGGATAGGGATAGGAAAAGCCTGAATTTAAAAGTATTTTATTCTGGTAACAGTTGGTGGAGCTCTTTGGGTGCTGTAGGTTCTCCAGTTCAGACCTTTGTTAACAGTTACACTAGTCCACTGGAGTCACCCCGACCTCAACAAACTTCTGTAAAACTAACTATATTATGTTAAAATATATTATTATTATTATTATGCACATTAGTATCAGTGCTGGTTTCTGTGAATCTTATGAGGAAGCATTTTTGACACATTTCTGACCTGACGTATGACTTTACTGTTGCTAGGTGACATTTCCTTTCTATAGCCTCACTCCTGCGCCAACAGTTTGTACTCTTGTTTTTGGTCGTCCACCATCCAGGGAATCCTGACCCAGATTTTATGTTGGCCCTTCCCGACACAGGGCTGAATGGAGCTCCGAAGCAACAGCAAACTCTGTGCAAAGGAGGTCAGCGGGTTCATGGAGATTGCCTTCCTTATGAGCTCCTGCTGCAGCCCTAGCCCCTTCCCCATCATCACTATCAATGGACATGACCTACTTTGCAGTCACTGTCAATAAACTGTAGGCTATTGTTAGTGGACATGACAAAATTTTATTTTTAATGATATTAACGCAGGCTTGGTGCCAAGAATTTTAATGCTTAATCAAACCACACAGTATGTGCAATGAATCGGGACGCATTCAAGCTGTGAAGAGAACAGCTGAATGACATTTACAGTAAAGTTATAAAATGATGAGAAAGTAAATCTGTTGTCCATCGGACCATCTCTGTGAACAACACGAGAGCCATTCTGTTGCTGTTTCTGCTCTGGCATGCAGGGCAAGTAGAGGGCAGTGGCTGGGTTCTCCTTGCATTACTTCACTCCTGCTATGTTGTAAATATTTTCATTCTTAGTGTAAGGGTGGACTTCAGAGAAAGGGGCACCTCACATTCTAGGTCAGTGCCGTTATGTGACCACTTAGGCTGATTTGACTGTATGTAGTGATTTACATCTCTGTGATGGATCCCAAAGTCTGAACTAATCTCCTCTTCTGTGGCCTCCACATTATTTTTTCCAAGATCATGGTGGTCTCCACGCATTAGTATGTACATGAATGTGTGTTTGTACTCTGTGTGCATGCATGACTGTTTCTTCACATGTGCCTGTACTGGTGTGCAGCACTGCTTCAAACCCAATCACCGAACTCACTGACCTATCAGTCAATTTGGACAGTGAGTTTGAGTCATTAGGTTTGCCTGCCCTGTGTGCTGATGACTCCACTGCTGCCTGAGAGGGTCAGCTGCCCCCTGCCTCAGTTCATCACTTATCTTTCGGCCTGCTGATGTCCTTACTGCAACGTCCTCACTGATTTTACTTTCCTGCTGCTCCTGCTATGGGACTCCTGCTGTAGTAAACAGAGGCAACTGAGCTCACGAATAAAAGTGATAAAGGATAAGATGATGAAATTAAATCTGACTGATAAAGGGGTCAAGAGGCAAGATTTTCACAGGAAATCAATTTATGAAGCTTGACGTTTTTTTTAACCGTTTGTTCAAAGGGGACATTACACTAGTGATTAATTTAATGGCATGTGTTAAACAACAGAGATGGGCATTTTAAAGACAAATTAATTTATTCTACATGCATTTGTCATAATATCATATTCATATTTCATTTCATTGTTTATTCTATAATGTGCAGCAGCTGAGATGTGCAAAGAAAAAGTGGCCAAACATTTCTTCTGAATAATTTCTCTTTAACTTGCTTGAAAATCATAGTTATATTCTACTCAAAGTAAAAGCTCTGATTTTCTTTTAATATTTTAAAATTTGCATTGAAAGGTTTCATATAATGACTGAAATATAGTTAGTCCGTTTAATGAAGAGAAGGGCAAACCTTATCGAAGGTTTGCTATTTCTTAATTTATTTCAATAAACTTTTATTCTACAAGGTCATAGAGGCAAGTATTGCAGTGTTCTGTTTGAGTACAGGGAACATCATGAGAAAACATGTTTTGTCTATGACTTTCACCCTGTGCTGTGCCAGCTGTCTGTGACACTGCCAGTATTACCTTGTGTTCAATATGGCATTACACATCAGGGCACTGTGAGGTTGAAGTCCTGTGGTTAAGCCTTGCTCAACAGCCTGCCACTCACATTTTGGTTTTCAGTTTAAGGAATAAAATGCACGATTTTCTTCAGCTTATGGCCACAGTTGATGTTCTGTACATTTAAAATGTTATTACTCTCAAATCATGGCTATAGTTTGTTAATGGTATTTTTTTTTTTTTATCAGTTGCGTGCCACACTTTAGTGACTTTTCTTATTAATCTTAGTGATGTTCGTCAAGCATCATTTTCCAAGTATTTGCAAAAAATAAACAGTGCATTTTTTCACGTGATAATCAATTTAGACATCAGTGAAGCCTGAAAAACAACAATTACAGCATCAATCAATAGAAATTTGGAATTTTACAGACATGAGGACGTGTAGATTGAGCCACATTAGTACATTATAGTTGATATGAAAGACTCAATTTTATCAGCGTTTATGTGAAAGATATTTTCATCGTACTTACAAAAGGCAGACAATGTAAATAAATTACCAAAGTTGCCTAATATCCTGTAATGTTGATGACTTGCAGTTAAAGGTACACTCTGTGCAGTTGTAGGTGTGTGGGTGGTATTTTTCTCCTTTGTGATTAATGTGTGTGTTACATCTGGGGAGGCGCTCACTTCCCAATATACAGTAAACATCAGCCAGGGTTCAGAGTTGTTCCTGATGCCACTGGGAGGCTGCGTATGAACACGTTTACAGGCTAAGAACAAGGGGCCCCTCACATGTTATTTAAGTCATGCCATCTCAGTGGGTGCAGTGTGTGTGTGTGTGTGTGTGTGTGTGTGTGTCCACATATGTGTGTGTGGGAGTATTTTGTACATGAAAGAAGGGAAGAAGGATGTAAAAAAAAAAAAAAAAGTGGTAACAAAACAAGTAATTTATAAATCTTATCTCAGGGCAAATTAATGTGACAGTCCAGATTATGCATGTATTAATGTACTCTTTGGCATTTAAGGGTCATAAAAAGTTTGTCATAAGTGTACATGCATGTCAGGGTTTTTTTTTTTTTTTTTAGTAAAAGTAAGAAAATTCAACATTTGACTTAAACTTTTGCAGCTATGAAATGATTTGTTTAAATAATTAATTCATAATTAGTTTCATAATTTAGGAATAAACAACCTAAACAAACAAAATGAGTTACATT
>JAPSES010119685.1:0-16670 GCA_029822895.1 Maxillicosta whitleyi | reverse complement strand
AAATGTGGATTTGTTCATTTCTTTGTTAGCAGCATGTAATTCACATTTCTTTGGGTATGTTTCCAGTGTCAAGAATATAATAAAATAGATTAAAAAAAACAAATGTTGGAGTAATATTATGGGGTGTCAGTCACAATATGTGGGGGAACTGCGCTGCTTGGTGGAGGTTTGCGCTCTCTGACTGCTTTTCTAGTTACTAAATGTTTTGTGCTTTTCTCTATCTACTGTGATCTGTAAATTGTACACAATATTAATATTATTAACAAAATATTATTAGAATTGCACTTGTATTTTTAAAGAAATTTCAGGTTGTTTGAGTTCCTCACCTTCTTTTTCTGAAAGGATGGTTTGGAAATGTAAATATTTTTATAATTTATTTTCACTTTTTCTGCACTAAAACAAAGAGATGCATTTGGAGTTGTTTTCATCTATAGGATAATTTTGTATTATTTTACAGGTGCAGCTTATTTGAGGTCAAACTGGGCTGTATGTGGTCCTTGAACTGCACTAAGAAACTTTAACCCATAAAGACCCAAAAAGCCACTGATGACAAAAAACATCTACTGATCTAACCTGTTTAATACCTGCTGATCCACTAATCCTATCCAAACGTGTAAATAATTGGTATAAAATGCAGTTTGTCATCTTTTCATGGTCATCAGATATGACCATATTTGGACATTCAGAGGCTCTGTAGTTACCATGGAAACACCATCATCTTCTTCAACATTAATTCACCAGTAAAACCCATGGAGTTGGATCAATGACAGTGGATGGAAACACTGGTTTTATGTTCTATTAATGATAGATTTTGCTGAAAAAGTTCCTTTTTTCTTCAGTTTTCTTTTTTTAATATAAAAGCCTTCAACTTTAATCTGAGCTTTTATGAACATCTACATCAGGGGTCACCAGCCCTGGCCTTTGAGAGATGTGCTGGAAGAGGGAAACATCTAAAACATGCAGGATAATAGCTTTCGACGGCCAGAGGTTGGTGACCCCTGACCTACATGAGTGGATTCATCAGTGGATTAAATATAGGAAAACACATGATGTTCACCGAAAAGAAATGCAAAATACGGAGGATTATGTCATAATAGATTGTGATAAGTCACTTCAAAAAAGTTAAATGAAAAAAAAAAATGTTTAACTGCCACAAAAAACAAAACAAAACACTGGATCTTTATGGGAACAGCATCTCACTGATTGACTGATTGTGCTTTTTCTAAACCACAGACTAAATTATGAAAGTTGTACACAGGGGAGTGAAATACTGGGATGGGCTAAATGGTTAAAAACAAAAATGTGTAGGCTAATATGTACACATGTGACCCTTTCTATACAAACCCTGAAATAAAAATAGGGGAAATGTCTGGAGCACAAATGCCACTCTTGAGTGCAGCCAACCGTGATCAGACAGTCAGGACGCTGTGTGAAGGAATGACGCAGATGGACACTGCACGTCACTTTGGTGTCCATCACTTCGCCTTTCAAAATCTTGTGTGTATGCCTCCCAGAACGTGTGCGATAAGAAAAATAACTATAACTGGAAATATAGTCCATGACTTCAAAATAAAACAATCACCAATTTCAATCTGTTTATATAGTAATGTATGTAGGTATAATATAATCTGTCAGAATCATGGATTTTTTTGGGAAATGATGCTGTCTGAGTATGTGTGTACACGTGATTGCGTGGGTGCTTGTGTGTGTTGTGTGTTGATGACTGTGCGTGAGTATCAGTGGGTGCTGATGAATATGTAAGCATGTTGTTGGGGGATGTGGGAGGATGTTGTAGGTTGCTTTTGCTTTTGTAGGTGCTTTCTTTGGGGTTCCCTTTCATGTACATCTGTTGTAAACTGCTCATGTATTATATATTTTTATTTCTCAGTGCATGTATAAAAAATACCTGAATATGAATCTTGTGTAAAAATGAGCTTGACACCCCTGATCTGGACTAACACAGGACAACATTTACAGTGAATGTCCCTAAAACTACGCTCATATATCTGGTTTTATACCTGGCACAGACACTCCATACACAGCGACAGCAGCGTGTCCCAGCAGACTGCTGAGGATGCCCTCCACCTCTGTGGTGGAGACGTTCTCCCCTCGCCAGCGAAATGTGTCACCGCTCCGGTCCTTGAAATATATGTAGCCATATTCATCCATCACCATAACATCACCTGAGAAACAAAGGGAAAGACAAAAGGGACAATGTATAGGCAAAGACGAGCAGAAATGTCATCATCCTGAACGGTAATTATAGATGACATCATCAGTAGATTTGAACTGGTGTAAATTGACGGTTACTTTGCTGCTTCCTTGAGCTGAGGTTTAAATATTTTTTTAATTAACCTTTAGCGAACCCTCAGGCTATTTTTGTCATTTTTCTTTCTTTTTTTTATCATTATGGTTTTGACAGCTCATGGCATGAATGATTCTTACTTACTTTTACTCTTAACGTCAGTTACTCTTACAGGTCTGTTACACACTACACATAGTTTTTGTACCTTTTGGGGACCCTGGAGCCAAAAATGCATATGCAAAAAAATAAAAATAAAACTGCTATAAAATCTTCATATATCAAACTTTTTTTTTCCTGCATAAATCTTTTCACCCACTTAAACTCTGCTCAAAACTATGAAGTGTTCAATAATTTTCAGGATTTCAAAATTTTAAAAGCCAGTTTGAATACATGATGCTATTTGTTTTTAATTAAAACACAAAACACAATATGGACTATTGTCCAAATAATACACAGTGAAGAGATTTTTGGCAGTGGTTTATATATGTATATAATTTTATTTATTCATTTATTTATTTTTGCATTGGTTTATATTACAGGCTTGGACACTGATTTCACACAAACACATACTAATGCAATAAAATCTGTGTTTTGGATACTCTTTCATAAATAACAGTGACATCAGGTGTTCAAACTGACATTTATGGGATTGATTTTCTGATAATGACTGAATATTTGGTATTCTTGAGCAGAGCTGAAGCCATTTCTATGAAAATATAATCATGTTTTGTCCTGGGACTTTTATTTTGTATGTGGTTTGTTCCTCTGTTTTTGGCATCTTGTCTTTCCTGTCTGTCTCCCACGCCCTGACTGTTTCCACCTGTTCTCCAGTACCTAGTGCGTGTATATATTGTCCAGGTCTCCCTTTGTCTCATATCAAAAGAATCAGCTTTGTATCTCTTTGTCAGGTTTAGAAATGTATTCGTTCTTTGTGTTTGTTTGAATTGTCTTTGTTACTTTAACCATGTGAACTGTATTTTCCTTGTTGAATGTTTGTTGACTGTTTTTTTTTTTATTCCTTTATCCCTAGATTATCCTCCTTGAGAGAGAGAGAGAGAGAGAGAGAGAGTGTGTGTGTGTGTGTGTGTGTGTGGGGGGGGGGGGTTAAAATACTTTTTTAAAGACCTTTAGCCTCGTTAACTGACCCTTATCTTGTACTTTGGAAATTAAAGTCTATTTTTACTTTTAATGTGTTGTTGCAACGTTGTCTTTTTGGGTTTATACTTTGTTCAGCCGTTACATTTACACAGAAAAGTCATTGGTATATGATGGTTTTATACAACTTTTTCTGCATGTACATTTTTGCCCCAGAGGTTAATAAATCAGAGGGATTCACAAGGGGTAATATAATAGACTTGTCATAATGAAAATTACTTAGTTTAGTCCTGCAGAGAAAATGTTTGCTAATATATTGTATGGAGACAAATAGGCTGCAACAACTCCTAATACAAAAAATTATAACAATGTCCAGCAATAACAATATCATGGTTCTTATATTTTCTTGTGCTGTGAGTTTTTGCCGTTCATTATTCACATTTTACTCTTTGATCAATGATCACACTGTGCAATGTCTTAACTATGTCAGTGTTTTTTTTTTGTAATTATGACTTTCACTTATATCTATATTGTGTTTGTGTGATGATTAATTTAATCTTCTATTAAATCTACTTTGTTTCCACTGCGTAGAATGTGAAAAACACCTGATATATTCTTTTTAGTTATGTTATGTTAATGAACTGTTGCCAATTAAACTAACTAGATGTAAAATGTTTCTACAGCTGTTTATTTTTTTTAGTGCCACTTACATTTACAGCTTTTTGCCGCCGTTTTAGAGCTGTGTTACATTTTTTTTTAAAGACATGTTAAAATTTTTAAGCAATTAATAGGGTGTCTGTGTTCATTGAATTCTGATGTAATTCCTATTTTTACGCAACATTTCACCTTTTTTTGGTGCAGGATTCTATGAACAGTGAGTAGCTGAAAATCATCATGATCCCAGGTTTTTACTCCTAAATCAATACACTACTTTTAACTTTTAATACTTGCCTGAGACATAAGCCGAGTCTCCTATCTTGAAGACACTGTGAGCTATTTTCTGATTGGTTGAATCCTTATCGACGTATCCATCAAACCTCCTCAGTGGATCAGTATGATTGATGCGACCCACTAACATTCCAGGTTCACCTGAGGACAGACAGAAACAGTAATGACATTTAATTATCCTACCCTAGCTCAGCTTGTGCATGCATGTGTGTGTGTGTGTGTTTATTTACCAGGCAGACTGGGTATGCAGAGTCCCTGTGCATCTCTTAGCAGCTCTCCACTCTCTTCCTTCACCCGAACCAGTTTGATGGGGTAAAAGCTGGGCAGGATGCGGCTGTTGAAGCCACATGCACCAATCTGAACAATGAATAGAATATTTACATTAGACAGTGTCCAGTTAGACCAGGGGTGTCAAACTCATTTTAGTTCAGGGGCCACATTCAGCCCAATACAATCTAAGGGGGCCGAAATTATGAGAATTATGTTCACATCTACAAAGTTTCCCTAAAAATCTGAATAAAAGGAACAACTTGAAATGTGTGCAGAAAAATAAATGCAATTTAAAAAATATTCTGCCTCAGTTTATCATTTACATTCTAACATACATATCAGGGTCTATATAAGGGACTATTTATTTTCAAGTTATTCACTTTTTTTTGGTAAAAGTATAGTTTGTTAATGTAAACACTTTCATGCAATTTTACTTGTTTTTTTTTTCACCAAAAACAAAGAGCAAATTTGCATTTATTATTATTTATAGGATATTATGAGCATGTTTTACCATGTTAAACCCAGCTGTTTGTAACCGGAATTAACAAGGTTTTGACACCATTTATTGTTAATTTCTTCAATGTAATTTTTTCACAAGTTCATCCCAGGGGCCAGATCGGACCCTTTGGCGGGTCGGATTTGGCCCCCGGGCCGCATGTTTGACACTTGTGAGTTAGACTGTCAAACATAGAGCCTGTGGGCCAAAAGTGTCCCATAACCTGGTCTGTGGGATGAATTTGTCATATGCAAAATTTAGACTGAGATATTAACAGTCAATTGTGTCAAAACCATTTTAGTTCAGGGGCCACATACACAACAATCTGAACTCAAGTGAGTCCGATAATAACCTTTAAGTAATGACAACTCCAAATTTTGAGTGTAAAAAGATAAAATTAGATGAAAATGTTGATTTACAAACTGTTTTCTCAAAAAAATGCACGTAACTTGAACAAATGTGGAAAAAACTGAAATGTCTGTGTGAAAGTTTGTGAAAGTTTAACTGAGTTCTGCCCGTTCATAAATATTTTGTGTCTTTGTAGATTCACTGCAATCTGTAAGTTGTAACAAACATGTGTAAATGATAAGATTAGACATAACATTGTTAAAATTGCATTTATTTTACTTTAGAAATTTTAGGTTAGTCATGGTTGTTCACACTATTCACATTTTTAGAGGATAGTTTGTTACTGTAAATATTTTCATGATATTGTTGTAGTTTTTTTTTTTTTTTTTTTTTTACTCAAACAGAGAAAGGTTGGTAGTGGTTATAATTTGCAGTTTATTTTATTATTATTTTACTGGTCCCACTGGTCCACCTGAGATCACATTGATCTGTATGTGGCCCCTGAAATAAATGACTTTAAAACCCCTGTTCTAGCCTGAAGATATTGAACGCAGCAGGCATAAATAAACACCATCCTACAGGTTTTCAAATGACTTATTCAGACAGGATGCAGAATGTGCCAGTGGACAATAAAGCATCTTACCTTTCCATCGATGTTAATCAGGCTGCAGTTGCACTCAGTGGCACCATAAAACTCTCCAATTCTTTGTATTCTGAATCTCCGGATAAACTCTCCCCACACAGAAGGACGGAGGCCGTTTCCAATGGCAACACGGACCTGGTGTTGTCCCTCAGACGGATGAGAAGGCTGAGCCAACAGGTAACGGCAGATCTCACCAATGTACTGGATCACCTGAATCCAGCACATTAAGGTGAGTGTTTTTACACAACAGAAGAGAGGAATATAACAGTTCCATTTCATTACAATAGCAGGTCTGCAGCTGAACAGTCCAGACCATAGAATGTACTCACAGTACATTTGTGTTTGGCACAGTCATCCCAGAAGCGACTGGCTGAGAATTTCCTCCTAATGACAACAGTCAAACCAAAGAGTAAACACTGGCCAACACCCATGATGGTGCCTGTAAATACCAACACACACACACACACACACACACCAAGATGAAATTGACCTCTTCGTCTCCAGAATGATCAACATCAAGAAAACTTTTCGAAAATCTTGTTAAATATAATATTTACTACACAAGGAATTAAATAAACTAATGTACCGTTGCTTATTCAACTGTTTTCTAAATGTATAACTGAAACATAAAATGGCATTTTTTGTTTTACTTATGTTAAGGGGGTAAAAATGTACACATTACTGATCGTTTTTTCAAAACTAAACCCAAAGTAAATCACCAAAACACCACAAAAATTACTTTAACAATGTGTATATAATGCACATATGTGATTTCATAATTTTTTTTTTCATCCCTATTACATGAACCAAGGTTTTCAAGGAACATGGTGTCATGTATTCTATACAATGTAACGCATCTTGAGGCACATTTGGCCTGTGTAAATAAAACAGATATGACATGAAGTGGAGTGATTGTGGTAGAAATCCAGCGTGAGGCCCACCTGCAGAGTGGTAGAGGGGAAGGCAGCTGTAGATAACATCATCATGTCTTAAACCAAAGGAGTGGAAACCAAAAGCAGTAATACGGTAATACCTGAGAGAATACAGATAGAAACATACAGATAACGTCAGTGCCTAGTTTGTCAGATCACCCTATGATAATGATTAGGATTAAAGTCAGCTCATTTTTAATCTTCCTTTATACTATGAGAACATAAAGCAACTACGATAAAACCAGATGTATATGCGTACTTCTGGTGACAGTATTACAATAAACTAGAACTGTAGCTATCGAGTATGTGTGGAATCGACTTATCTATTGATTAAAGTATTATTTGAATAAACAAAAAGCGCAAACATGTCAGAAAAACATGTCAGAAAATCACAAACAACTTGTGGTTTATTTCAGAAAAAGCTAAAAGAACAACCACAAAAAGTATAAAATTAAAAAGACATATAAAAAATATATATGTATTAGGGCTACTAAAATGTGTTAACGCAGATGAATTCATCATTATGATTAATTTGATTAAATATTTTAATACCATTACTCCACCTGCAGTGCAGAATAAGTCTAAACATCTCTGCCAACGCCTTTCAGGCAGTTTGTCCAAGTAGAATTACTGTCACACATGTACAAATGTGCAGGTGATCCGGTAGTGACAGGCAGGAGAACCAACCCATGAAGATGGAAGACGCTGAACGCCGTTCTACCAACACCTACCTATTTATTTATCTTATGTATGTCACTACAGTACAGCCCCGCCCCCTTCAACCTGCAAGTCCCCTGCTATGATATGGTCCTCTGGATGGAGATATGGGTCCAATAAAAAACAAAACAAAACAAAACAAAACAAATCAAAACAAAAAAAAACCCAAATGCAACAGTCGACCAACATAAACTATTGCACACATTCTAGATGAAGGAATTGTCTTTTCACTGAAGCACTTTCAGCTTAAAATACCACATTAATGTGAAGCATACGTTAGTCAGGGGTTCTGCTAGCACTTAAGCTAACGCATTGCTCCGCTTACAACAAACTTGTTAAATGCATTTATGTTCCTTTTTTTTCTTGAGTCTGTTTGCTCCTGCAAACTGAAACACGATTAATATAGATTAAAAATGAATATTTAATTATGATTAAGCAAAATTAAATCTGATTAAAAATTGTAATTGTTTGACAGCACTAATGTATAGAAATAACAACAATAACATAAAAGTATATATAAAAATATCTGTACGTATGAAGAACAACAAACATGACAGATAATATCTATGTGTGCACGACAGTACATTTGTACACAACTTACTGACAGTGACAGCTTAAGATGTGACAATACTTTGTGTTGATCCTGGCATTATGTGCATCACAATAAGAGTCTTTTTGAAAACAAGTGTTTAGCGATAACAAAATTAATGAAACAAAGCTTTGATTCAGAAAAATGTTAATCGAAAATATTTTTTAATCGATTCTGGTTGATTAATCAGTTAATTGTTTCAGCTCTACAATAAACCTGTGCTATAATGAATAAGTGTTTTATTTTTACAGGTAACATTTGCATGTGGCTCCACAGGAAATGACAGATAAACTCACCGACTGTGCACCACAACAGCTGCTTTTGGCATTCCTGTCGTTCCAGATGTATAGATGTAGAACAGTTTGTCTGCATAGAGAAATAGAAGATTTTCATCTAGTCTTTTTTTCACTTTAGTGCTGTATTGTGTTTTGGGTTTTTTTCCCCTCAAGTGTTTGGTATGTACCTGTCATTCTATAAATTACACCACTCCCTACCTCCATATATTCTGTTTGTGTAACAGTCTGTGCAAGCAAAGACATGAGAAGTATTAACTTTGGAATGTCCTGTGATAATTGAAGTAACACAATACAGATGAGCGAATAATTACTGAAACAGGAAAATGTGTGTCTTTATAAAGCAAAAACAAATAACAAAATCACACCACCATTAAAATATTGATGATTTAGTATTGATAAGTGTTTCTTGGAAATGAGTAGATGAATTATTTGACAGCTGGTTATGTGTGTGTGTCTAAGAAAACACAGTGAAATCTGGCAGCAGAACATTTACTGTGGCAGGAAAAGACTTGTAACAGAGGTGTTGCAATCATAACTTTTAATATGTGTTATAAAAAAATATCGTATGCCAAACAATTCCTACCGTTAAATTCCTTTCTGAGTGCGTAGTTTGGTGAGGTTTTTGGTAAGCAAGCCAGCAGAGCATCGAGGCTGTGGACCTGAAAGCTTCCGACCTTCTCCTTTTCATTCTGCTGCTGACCAATACTGAACAAAACCATGTTGGCCTGCAGAGAGCTGCTCACCTCTGATACCACTGGAAAGAAATAAGACGTTGTGTGTTGAAAATGAAGACTAAAAACATGCTTTTTCACATGAGCAGAGCTTGATGAGGCTGATGTTTCTCCTCAAAACTGTATGTACAGGCCGATGTCATCTAAAGTGGACCAGAACAGCAAAATAATGACAATTAAAAAAGAAAAGAAAAAGGTAAAATTATATTGGAATTACATGAAAATGTTTATATCTATAAAGAATCCTTTAAAAAAAATGAGAAAGAACAGGAATAACCATGAACAACCTGCAATTTAGTCAGAAAATTAAGTGTAATTTTAACAATATTATGCCTCAGTTTATCATTTACTCAAGTGCATTATAACTTACAGTCACAGTAACTCTAAGTAGATCTATGAATACACAAAACATTTATTAGCAGGTAAAATATTGTTCCTCTTTCTTCTCTTAAGACATTCCAGGTTGTTCATAGTTGTTCAGGTTATCAATAATTTTGTTAAAAGATAGATTGGAAATATAAACATTTTCATGAAATTTTACATTTTTACACTAAAATAAAGAGCCAATTTCTTTGCTGTCATTATTTCTAGGTTATTATGATTGTATTTTACTGGTCGGACCCACTTGAGATCATATCAGTCTGCAGGTGGCAGAACTATGAGTGAGTGTGACACCCTTAAATATTAATGTCTTCAGTGTAATTTTTGCATTTCACAGACCTTGGTGGGCTGGTTTTGGTCCCTAGAACATTGGGTTAGATGTTTTTCAATCCAACCTGTCTGACCAGTCAAATCGGAATTCATGTGATTTTTACATGAATCCCTCAACATTTGTCACAGATCTGCATTGGCAACATAGAAGGTAACGCAATGTAGATGATAAATGAGGAAAAGTGTCACCTAAGCATTAAGTGAATTTGATGGGAGAAGAAGAGAGAAAAAAGAAAGAAAGAAAGAAAGAAAGAACCCCAAATTAACAAAGTAACATATAAATGTGGCTACAGTGTCTAGAAAATAAAAAGTTAATAACATTCAAGCCACAGTTTCTTCTGCCTTTGTTTAGTTCAGGACTGGTGTTCATTGTGGAATGTGATACTAAATATTAACCTATAAATGTGAACAAACTAACAAAAATGAAAATCTCACTAATATTTGAGTTGCTGCTCCTAATGTGTATGCTATGTGCTAATGCTAATGCAAATGCTAAAGCTAATACTATGTGCTGTGCTTCTGTATTAGGATAGGGAAAATTCAGAAACTGAACCTCCCTATGGGCCAATAAATCAAGTTAACCTTTAATAAATCAGCATTGAGCATTCATTTACAATATGGACATGTAGATACAAATGAAACATATTGATCCCCAGGGGGAAATTCACTGTTCGTAGCCTCAAACTAATAAGCTAGCTAAACTATGCTGAGATAAGATAGGACTTTTAACCCAATGTGGGGAAATTTCACATTTTACAATGCAGAGAAAAATATAGATAGAAAAAAAAAACACAAACAAGTGAGAAATTAAATATAAAAAAGAAAAATAAGAAATTTGATATCCATAACAAAGAATTAAAAAGTTGAATTACCTATAATGACAAAATACAGGTTCAGTAAGCGGTCTTTAATCATGTCTAGTGGTGAAGTTGTAGATTTCAACTAAACAAATATCCCTTGTCAATCACTCCTCTATGGTGATTGCTTAAAAAAAAGTTAACTCTGGTCGACACCAAAATAATAAGCGATGAACCTCAACAGTGGACGCCAGAAACAAAACAGTACAGTTCTGATTTATTGTGAAAACATAGAGAATTACCTACAGCCTCTTACCTCCTATCTATCACCTAAAATCTAACACAATAAGTCTTCACAGTAGAGGAAAATGATGTGAATAAATCACCACAGTCCAACCTTCAGTGAGTTCTGTTCCAAACACCACCGCCCGGGCTCCGGACACACGGACGCAGTGCAGCAGTGAATCCAGTCGCAGGTTTTGGTTGATGAACGCTGCCTCTACTCCCACCATAGCCAGCCCCAGCCAGAGGGGTACCATGACAGGATGACTTTCCAAGAACAGGGCCACTACGTCCCCCTCTGTCCAGCCCTGCCCCAGTGCCCAGTGAGCCACAGTATGACAGCGGCCCTGCAGCTCCCTGAAACTCCACACCTGTAAAAAAAAAAAAAAAACACAGACTGATTCTGCTTGATTCCCTTCTCAGTTAAGTTGCAGATCTCTATATAATCTATGTATTCATCACCTCTCCTGTAGCTTCATAGATCAGGGCTGGTTTATCTGGGTGCAGTTTCACCATCTGGGCAAACAGGGCAGGGATGGTGCGCTTATTTCGCAAGTTATGATACATGGACCACTTCACTTTCAGTATGACAAACAAACACCTTTTATGCAAAGAAAGGGAAAACAAACAGTATTAGAGATTAATCAAAATGTGACCTAAAAGAAGCATGAACACACAGTTTACTTACATGAGATCTCTTTTGATGGTGCACAAAGCAACATGACAGAACCTCCAGGTGCCACTCTGTGCCAGGTACAGCCCCAGTCCTGCCAAAAGGCTACAGAACCAGGGCAAGTGAAGCAGCTTTGTAGTACCAAAAACAGCAAAGCACACCAAGGCACCAACGATCAGATGCATGGTGGAATCTACAAAGATAAAAAAGCCACAGCGGTGATTTCAGATTTCAATTTCAAACCCAATGCTGCTTTTTTTTTTTTTTTTTTTTTTCTCTGTATTTAAACTTTCTTATGTGATTTATCACAATTTGTTATAACATTATCCTCTGTGTTTTGCATTTTCTCAATATCAGGTATTTTCCCATATACAATTTACTGACCATATAGATGTCCATAAAAGCTCAAATTAAAGTTGCTTCTTATAATATGAGATATGAAGAAAAAAGTCACTTTTTAAGCAAAATGTTTCATTAATCAAGCATAAAAACAAATGTCTCCATCCACTGTAATTTATCAAACTCCATCGGTTTTACTGGTGAATCAACATTTGTAGAAGGTGATGGTGTTTCCATGGTTACTACAGAGTCTCTGAATGGGTCATATTATATTCGATGACCACAAAAAGATAGGATTAGTGGATGAACAGGTATTAAACATTGAAGATCAGCTAATTATTTTGGCTGTGACAGTGGCTGTTTAGGTTCTTATGGGTTAAGGAAAATTAATGAGAAAATACTGCACTCCAAATATTAAAAACCCTATTCTGTATAATTTGCTGATATACATGCATTTATACTAAAAAAATGAACGTATATCAGCAAATTATACTGAAAGTTTGAAACTGTAAACATAGTCATAGTGCAATATTAGTGTTTTGTCTAGTTTATATAGTCTATTACATATGATGTTTCTGGATTGATTGACTGATTACAAAATCTACAAAATCCACAAATGTGTTGCTTTTCGTGAGGTTTGTTGAACAACACTGCTTTAAGCTTTCCAACAATACATTTTATGCAGACTTAATGTTCATTATAGTCACAAACATTAAAAAAAAAAAAATCAACATATTTTGAAACACAAGATTGTTATTTGATAAAGGCCTCAAAATAACTAACTGATAAGTACAGCTGTTAAATGCAGTGGAGTAAAATGTATAAATAAAAGAAATAGAAGTTTAGAGTGTTAAGAAAAGTAAAAGTATAAGCTATTTTCTTACTTTGACTTACCTGTTAAACTGTTCAAATCCCAAACAATAAATAAACAAGGATAACAGCGGCGATAGGAACACACATCCACCCACAGTAAACCTGAGTGTGAAGAACAAACTGCGAGATGCTGGTGAGGGAAAAAAAATGAGCATATGCACGTTCAGAACCCAGAGCAGGTTGGAACTCATGAAGTGCTGCGTCATTTCAGACAGGCAAGAATGTGATTAATATCCCCCCAGGAGGAAAAACTAAAGAGAGGAGGGACCGAGTTTCTCATGATTCACTGAAAAATGTAAACATGTGTTTTGTGAAAAATATTATTAAAATATGATGCACTGTTACTACAGTGGAAAAATATACATTCTTATACATAGTAATAGCAACTGTAGTAGTAATAGTAGTAGTAAAGGGAGTAGTACTAGTTGTAGTAGTAGTACTAGTCATAACAGTAGTAATAGTAGTAGTAGTAGTAGTAATAGTAGTAATAACTGTAGTAATAGTAACAGTAGTAGTACTAGTCGTAGTAACAATAGTAGTAGTAGTAATAGTCGTAGTAAGAGTAGTAGTAATAGTAGTAGTAGTAGTAGTACTAGTTGTATTAACAGTAGTAGTAGTAGTAAGAGTACCAGTAGTAATAGTAATAGTAGTTGTAAAAGTAATAGTAATAGTAGTAGTAACAGTAGTAGTAGTAGTAATTATAGTAGTAGTAGTAGTAGTACTAGTCGTAGTACCAGTAGTAGTCAGAGTAGTAGTAATAGTAATAGTAACAGTAGTAGTAGTAGTAACAGTAGTAGTACTAGTCATAGTAACAATAGTAGTAGTAGTAATAGTCGTAGTAAGAGTAGTAGTAGTAGTAGTAGTAATAATAGTAGTAGTAGTTGTAGTAACAGTAATAGTAAGAGTAGTAGTAGTAATAGTAGTAGTAGTAGTAACAGTAGTAGTAGTAATAGTAGTAGTAGTAGTTCTAGTCATAGTACCAGTAGTAGTAATAGTAAATAGTAACAGTAGCAGTAGTAATAGTAGTAGTAGTAGTAGTAGTAGTAATAGTATAAAGTAACAGTAGTAGTAACAGTAGTAGTAGTAGATATCATAATAGCGATATCAGTTATTATGTTAGTACATTACATTATCATTAAGCATTTCTAAGGTATTTTTTCTGTGAACACATATTCATGATGAGTGGCAGTAATGTTTCACAACAGCGTAGGTCTGTGATACAATTAATTCTTTTGCTGTGATTACAGACAGTGTGACTCATGATGAAGGCAGGTGAAGCTGGCACTATGTGTCTGACTGCCTGCCTGTCTGTCTGTCTGCCTCCTGGTGTGAACTGCACTGTAAACAAAAGCAACAATTCACAATTCCATTCTTTATATTATTAGAAGCTTTAATAATACAAATTTGTGGTGAAGAAAACAGTACCAAACAATATATGACAACAAAAAAAGTAGAAAAATAAGTTCACATAGCTTTAAAGTAGAACACCAGCAGTGGGTGTATATTCTAACAGTATCATTTGTACATTCACAAAATGTTGCATCATGTTTATAGCTTTTCACATAAAAATACATTTTGCAACACTTGAAAAAAAAAAAAGATATAAATGTTCAGCAAAAAGTGGAACCACATTAAGAACCAAAGAACATGTTTCTTGTTTAAACCATCAAAAACAATTCACTAAAAACTTACAATATTAAATGTGCTTGTCAATTAAATCCAAATATTGTTTTTTCTCTCCCAAATCCAACAAGTAAACTGTCCTTTTAGGTCCATAAGTTAGACTGTTCTCAAGTTTTTCTGATTATTCTTTGCACCACATGCTTTAACTTTTGCTGAATTATCATTTTACAAAGAAAAAAAGTGCAATATATTTAACAAACTCAGCTCCCATAAGATACGTATAAAAAGCAGACCGGCTGAATTCCTCATTTCTGTGCTGTGTGTGTCAACGTACAGGCTGACTGCTATAACAAAAACATCATAATCCCATGGAATTAAATTCTGTAAACACATTCTAATCACAGGAAATTCTGGTCTTATCAGAACTGAAATTGCCAGAGCAATCATTTTGGGCTAGGTTTGTTTGCTTTGTTGCCAATTTGTCACAGAAAAAAAAGCATAGCTCAGTTGCAAATATTATCAAAACAGCCATAAGTGACTGAAAAATGTCACTTATTTTGTTTAACATCAAAGAAACAGAGCAAAAAAAACACCCTTGCAGTGACAGAGTCCACATGGGATTTGCAAGAACATCCCAAAACCACAGATATTTTGTTTGTTTCCCATTAAATACAATAACTGGAAACGTGAATTCTCTGTAAAGCCCCCAATAACCACAAACTCCCACCTAGTTTTTTTTTTTTTTTTTTTTACAATAAATTCAGCGCCCTCTCATCCTTTATGTTTTATACATTAAAAAAAAAACTTCTATTTTTTTATAGCCTATATAATGTAGACTTTAAAGTATGTACATGAAAATAAATACCAGGATATATCACTATCACTTTTCTCCCATCCAAAAGGAATACAGCTTATATTATGATTGTGATATGTTCTGAATCAACCGCTAATCTATGTACTGTAAATATCTTCACTTTCACATATAGAGGTCCTTAAAGGTTGGCTGTTTGTTTTCTATGACAAAAAAAAACTCCTGTGATTATCAACAAGTGGGAAAAGTGACTCATGATCCACCATGGCTTCTTGGTTGCTTGTACTGTTTGGTGTGTTTTAATGCAGATAAAGATTTAAAAAAAAAAAAAAGGCATATAAAGATTTGATTTGTCTCACCAATAATTAATGGATCCCAACCCCAGTTTGGGAACCACTTTAACAGTACAAAAAAGTTATCCGGTGATGTAAATAATGAGTGAATCCGACTAAAGCCCAGGTTTAGACTTAAAGGTGTTGTAGCCTGGAGGTGGAGTTCTTCATATCTGGGACTCTCCAGTGTTCTGTCCACTCCTAGAACCCTAAAATGACATAATGAGCACAAAGTTAGAGACATGTGGGCGATACAGGGCGTTTTGATATTGATCTGATACCAAGTAAATACAGGGCTAGTATTGCAGATACCAATAACAACACTTGAAATGTCATGATCATTGAATAACAGTGTGATTTTGCCTTTAGTTAGTTGATTATAATCACGATAAAATAGAATCATAAGATTTTAGGCAAATAAACATGTTGTTTTTTTTATTAACTAACTACAATATAAAACAATTTAACAGTATAAAATAATTCCCCTTTTAAGTTTGTGGTGATACCACAGCGACAAATGACTTTATTTCACACATGACATGTGGCAATTTCCTTGTCAGTTTCTGTCAGGCAAAGAGGGAGAGAGAGAGAGAGAGAGACAGAGGCACAGACAGACAGATTTGGACAGAAGCTGTGCTCGCATGAACTCTGAGAGGCAATTTGAGTAATTTCCTGGATGTATAGAAGAGAAACTGCAACAAAAGTATTTCAACATCTCAACATGCTAGTATCATGTAATGACAGACAAAGTGTATGTACGAATGTATGGATGTATGCGGGTATATGTGTAATGTGTGATAGGTTAGATAGGCTGGATGTGTTTGTATCTTATGTGCATCTGCTGCTGATTGTGTTGTTG